>JANVCF010098103.1:0-12294 GCA_025388745.1 Hydrozoanthus gracilis
TAAATCAAACTAATAATATAGCTTTTTGTTTACGAACATGCAAGGTCAATGTAAAAGCCGAAGGCCTGCTTCAAACACCGTATTTTAACCGTATCGAATTAAATTGATTTTGATACGGAGCTAATTGAACCGGTGGTTCAAACACCGAATTTATCCAACGAATTGAATTTCTACCGTATTAACCGGTAGTTGGAAGCGAATTTAATTCACTACCGAATTCAATTCAGTGCACTGCTTCAAACACCGTATTTTCACCGAACTTAATTCGTGAATTTCATTCGATACGGTTAAAATACGGTGTTTGAAGCAGGCCTAAGACATGCAAGCTAAGTATGCGAATTATTTCAAAAACTAAAATCATTTATTTTTGTGCCGAAACAATAGGACTAGAAATCTGAGCTATTGATTGAGAAAACGATCTACTGGACAAGAAATGAAATATATTGGTTGGAAAAACAATCCACTTGTACCAATGTACCAGTTTAGATATTTTTCCGTTGAAGAGAGGAAAAACGACTCTGTACAGTCTGTAGGTTTTTAAAGTATGGTCAATGGTGACGATGCATCTTGCCTGTTTTTACACTCTGTTTGTTTCAAATTTGTTTAAAAGATTACTTTGGAATAACCTCAGTTTATTATTATCTTTTTTTTTTTTCCTTTTTTGCGTTTTCATTGATATTAGGCTATGTTTCAATTTAATCAACGTATAGGTGTCAGCGAAAAAGGAAAAGGTTATAAAGCAAAGAACAGCTATGATAACAGTTATTTACCCTAAGATACTAAAACTGCACTTATCACGTAGTACGATTGACGATATTATACCCTGATGTAGACGAGACAGGTTGCCACTCAAAGGGAAACCAACTGTATATACTTAACAGCTACTGAGCTACAGAGCAAGTAAGAAATACATAACCAAAAATCCGTTCTAGTATTATAATTTTTGCCATCTGTGATTCCCGTAAACTTTGCACAAAACTCAAGATAGTTAACAACAACAAGTTTCTTTTTAGAATAATGGAAATTAGTATAAATTCTGATAAAGAATTCCTGAGTTATCATAAAGTAGAACTTCACTGTCTTTTATTTTAAATACTCCCTCTGGCTTACTTTGGAAAACAGAAACATTTGTGCTCTGGATTGAACTTATTACAAGTGACACGAAATCGGTGGAACGTGTTTTTGCTTGCACGATACGATGAACGCGATAAACCAACGGAACAGTTTCTGTCGTTGTACACAATGTAAAGACTGCTAAGCTTTGTCCTAAAGCTTTCATACTGATTTGGTAGGAAGAGACGACTGAACAGGAACTGGTCTGGGGGAGTAACCTTGCTTTGATTGGCTACCTGAAAAAAAACAGACAAAATTAGTGGAATTAATCTAGTCATTAACTGTTGCTGTATTTAATTTCTGATTGGCTGACTGCAACAATGAGCCTAGTCCAAATTACGACAGTTCTCAAATTTACAAACTGGGACAAGGTCTTTTTACAAATTTCGACAGGTAATTAAGCTAGCACAAGCTGCAACAACCGTTAGTATTACAAATTGCGACAGATATTATAAACTGCGACAGCCCTATTGCAAATTGCGACGCTATTACGAACTGCAACAGTACAAACCTCTTCGACGCAGACGTCATCCACGAGGTGATAACAACATTTACTGAGTGGTATAACATTTCCAATTTTCGGCAAACACCAATTTTTTAAAAGTCTTTCTATCTCTATTAAGTGTTACAAAGGTGCCCTTCTTGGCTCTACTGAACAGTCCTCAGCCATTGAGTCATTACAAACTTTTGAAAAAAAAAGGAAAAGCCTTTATCTAGCAGTTGCTAATCCTCGGTTCAAGTGCACTTACAGAAGGTCTAAAATGTCATCAGCGCTAAAAGTTTCAACAATTAACATACTTCAAAGTTATAACTAAGATTTAGACGGATTTTATCTAGCCAAATAACCAAATGTGTGACAAATATTTTTGTCAATATTGAAAAATGTTACTGGGATAGACGTTACCTTGAATTGAAGCTCTCCGTTTTCTTCGGAGAGAGCGTAGAGAGGATTCCGAGCCCAACGGATGCTTACAAAGCGTATTCGTCGGTTGATGATGTGCTCATAAATGAAAAACCCTAGAAGTAAAAACAATTGTGAAAAAAACTATTGCTGAATAGATATAACTAAACTATAAACAAGAACACGAGGAATATAATTAAATAGGTACGCAGACAACGTCAAGATGGTCATACGCATTGTTGATGTAAGTCAAATGAATATCTTAGAGTTAGATACTTGAACGTGTGTTATTAAGATATCCCGTTATTAGTTTCAACATGATCTTTCATTCGCTTTACAGTGAGCTAAATTAGAGTAAATCTATACACTACCTGACTTTGAAGAGTACTCTTTTCTTCCACCTGTGTCAGGGATTGCATACGGAGCAGTTTCAATTATTGCCGACGCTCGCAACAGCGTCCCACTGCACTTACGGGAGTGTCCGCTGGGAGATGTCACATTACTAGGGACCGCAAATGAAGCTTTCGGACAGTTCGAGTAAGGAAATGTAGATTCCACGCTAAGTGAAGCACAATGAAGAACTGTCACAATCTGTGAAAATGATTTAAACATATGAGCTGTGTGGAAAGTTTGCAAGACAAGACAAGACGAAATATTTTATTAGATCTTTGTACTGCTAAAGTACATCGGTTACAATCCTAATAACTTTCGATATCTATAATCAATTGCTTGTTCCTCGAGCAGAAATAATTTGTGTTCGTTTGTCAAAACAATCTGATACGAACTTTGCTATTTCTTTCATGGAATGATTACTAATTCTTAGTTTTGTAAAGTTAGTTCTATGGAAAGTTTGCAGCACTTTGAACTTGCACAAAAAGGTTTTGGTGGGAGGGGGGTTTAGTTACAAACCCGAAAGACGTTTTAGGAAACATATGTTTGCATGCACTCTATATACCGTGCATTAGCATACATATAAACGTCACACATTCATGCTGTTATTTACAAACCCATGGCCTTCAAAAAAAGTAGACTATTCTTTCAAAGTTGTAGGAAAGATACCTATTTTTTTCTATAACTTGAAAACGTTTCCAATTTTTTCTATATAAAATTAAAATCACGGAGGGTATAGACATTGTTACGCTAGATATTTAGCAAACAACATACAAATGAATCTCAAGAGGGCCCTTTTTCTTAACGAATATTTAGAATTGAATATTCAGTATAGGAAGTTGGTCTTCGTTCAATCATTTCACTGCTTCTTTTTGGTTGACGTCCATTCTTGTCCCGAGGTCATACGGTATTAGGTAATAAGCAAAACAAATAACATTTCGTATCAGCTTGCGAGTTGAATATATGAATTCCTATTTTACAAACAAACAATAACTAAAATTTACAAAATTGTGTGGAAGTAGAATCTCTACTTTTTATCAAACTTACCACAAGTGCAATCATCATGGCTATAAAAAGTTTCCGTTTCTCGTACGAAAGCAAAAACCTATCAATAGTAATACTAGTCACCACTGAATATAAGCCCAATGCAAAACACCGACAAATATATTGTAGTTACCTTGAAAAATCTTGATCTACTTTTTTTGCATTTAACTACTTTATACCATCAATATACACACTTAAGAAAAAAATATCAACCAATTATTTTCTGTGCAGCTGACTTGAGACGTGACCTTGACTAAAAGGAAGCTGCAAATGCAGGGCATTATTTCTAACCACAGGGCAGATTGGGTGGAAAGTTAAAGAGCATTGATAACAATAACACCACATAGCTAGACTTTATACGTGATAGCGTCTAAGTGCGGCAGGAAGTCAGAGAGTATTTAGAAAACATCTCGAATATAACATTAAGAAGCAGAAACCTGTGGAAAGTTTGATTGCGTCAGCCGGATAACTAGATAACTTTATCTTAGTCGTATTGAACTGATAAGAATGGTTAAAAACCGGTAGTCTCCTTCAGATAACAACCTTTCCTGATTGTATGCTTGCTCAATTTGTCCGTTTCTATATCCGCCAATTAGCCATTCCTACATTAATTATACGCATGCATAGGTACAATATTCCGGCTAAACGCAACAAGTTTTGCTGTAAGTGTTTGCAAGAAAACTCTTTTATTCATAGAAATCAAAACAAATGTTTCACTGCAAGCAAGTTTAAAAAAGCCCACAACACTAGCAGTTTCCTACCATTTTAATGGCAGCTTAATGATAACAAAGTTACAGCTGAAAAGATGAGGCCATAGATCTGCTATCTAGAACACTCTAGCAACTAAAGAAATTTAGTAACGCAAGGTGGGTGACTACAACGAATTGAGACAGAAAACATTCAAATTTTACTTAAGTTTGTCAAAAAGTAAGCAAGAAATATTTTCTCAATGGATATAAATGTGTCACCTTGATTCATGACCCAGTCTTTCAATAATTTTGTTTGAAAGGCGTTTTTCCGGAAGGGAGTTTGCGGTGAAAAACGTTCACAATAAATACAATATATACAGTTTAAAAAAAATTCTAGCCTCATTGACTGAAACCTAGATTGATAACAATACCTGATGGACCCATATCAAAACATCTTAAAAGCTGCAATTATGAAGAAAACTTGACTGCCTCTCATTATGTCATGCACTCCATTATCTACAACTCCCTTTATTGTTTAATTAGACGATCGCCCCTTTTTGCAGCAATATTCATGTTAATTCTCTGTTACTGGATCGTCAAGTTGACATTTTCCTTACAAAGCTGAATTGTATCAATGTGATTACAGCGTCTAAGGTTTAGTCGAACGCAGTGAAAACAGTTTGGGCAAGACGTCTGCCTGAAGGCTTTAACGATTTGCGTGCAAAAGGGCGTTGACGCCGAATCGTTGCCAGTTGAAACAGATTCAAAGCACTTCACCGGAAATTCTTTAGTGAATGACCCTTAGCGCTTTTGCTTTTAGAATAAGAAAGGAAAATCCTATTTGCAGCAGTTTTATACAAGTTAACTAAATTATCTATTGTCAAAGCTATATTTCACCTGCTTATCTGAATATTATGAATGTGCTCGAAAACGTGACAAAAACTTCGATAGTGTAGAGAAATCCGTTTAATTAAGACATTGCCTGAAGGTGATGACGTCCCATACGGCGTGATGCTGAAGTTTTGAATTTTAACATCTTCGAATTCGATTCCCACTGTAGGTAAATCCGGGGAGTTCCACGTTAAATTTCACGAGAAGAACGTGAAATTTAGCGTGGAACTCACGAGTCAGGCAATGGATTTTCCTTGAATCACATATATAGCAGTTTATTTCTTCGAATAATTTGTTGGTCAGATGCAAGCGAGATGCAAACGCACTTTAGGGAAACCAACTCTACGCTCGGCGCGGAGAGAGTTAATATGAGATGGCGCGCAGAAAGTTAATATAACATGCTTGCTTAAAGGTTTTGACAGCAAACTCGTTTGACAGACAGACATAACAAAGAGGAGGGCTAATTCTATTTTGCATGAAAAAAGCATGGAGCACTTCGCCGGAAACCCGCAGTATTCAGAACAGCAATTTTGACTGATGTAGAAGTTATGAAATCTTCATTGGAATTTGAAAAAATCCTGAGGGTTTGGGGGTGAGGGGGTGAGATGGGGGCGGGTTGGGGGATAACCACATTACCTAAAACTAATTTTCTAATTCCGTATCATTCAGTCAAACTTTTCAAGCTTTATCCTTTTATTATGTCAAAGTTAGAAAAGAGAAACAATTTTGCAGCATGCATTTAGATAAATTTTCTGAGGAAAACTACTTCGGAATGCAAATGCATCTGTTAACCTTTGGTCTACAGTCTATTCTAAAGCGATGCGTTTTAAGTGATATAGTTTTTGTTCTTTGCTGACGATTAGAAAAACCAACAGAACAACTTTCGGTGTAAACTATATATTTATTGGTTGATTTCGTCTTAAATGCTTGATATTGGTTTGGAAGACGCAGTCGACTAAACAGAAACTTGTCTTCAGGAAAGATGCGTTTTCTCATTATCTGCAAAATATGATAAACGATAATAAAGAATTATTAATGAGAAATAGTGCAATAGGACGCAACATAAACCAAGAGACGACAGCACACAAAACTTATATAATTAAGAAAAAGAAGTTATGTTTTCACAAAATTATAAACGATATTTCAACGAAAAACGGAGGTTGGCTATTCTGTGAGTTGCGAGTTGAGAGTTGCGCCGGTTGCGAGTTACTAGTTAATTCAATCTTTTGTTGGATAGTGAGGAAGTTAACTGAAAAAGATATATGAACAAGAAGAATATTGAGTAAAATCTGAAAACCGTTCCTCCTGGTAAGGGACTAGTACATGTACGGTATTGGTTTGAGGACGGTTTGGCGAGTTTACATCAAATATAAACATTAGCTTCAAAATTAATTTTCAAACTTCCCAAAAAATTGCTAAGCTCAAAACTGTCCGTAAAACTACCAATTTTCAAGGGAAAAAAATTGTTTTTTGAGTCAATTTTAACTTATCACGCTTATCAACTTATTAACGGTTTGAGTTGCGTTTGACCTTCGTCTTACCTTTTTCTGTCTGCAATTGAAAATCGTATTTGGCGGTTCAAAAGTGGTCTCTATCCGCGTACGGCTACGAAGTAGTAAACTGGGAAAGCTGAAAGCAATTGCGGACCAGACAAAGAAGAAAGATGAAAGACATTACGTAGCTGGGGAGCCTAACGATGTTAGTTGTAAACAAAAATACGTACACACCGGGTAAATCAATGCACTATTTCAGAAAAATACAGTTTACTACGTCATCTCGTCCTCAGTCTTCCTACTTCATAGGAACTACTTTTGTGCATGCATATCAAGTATTTTTGAAGTTTTTTCACTCTAATCCCATGTTAAGATACGATAGGCTGCAAAGTTATGAGAAAACAAAATTCGTTTCATAGGCACTTTAAAACTCATTGAAAAAATCAGAAAATATTCCAGCTGATTATCCTTCATTAATTTCATCTGTGTTTTAAGCAATGCAATTTTGTATATTCGGAAGAAACATGAAGAAAAGTGGCCACAATTCATTTTCTCCAAATTATCGCTACAGTGTTAATATAAAATATTTTTAGTGACAAAAAAAAATTCAAAATCATAAATTTGTGCAAATAGAGCTCCCCCTCTCTCTAAATTACCGATTTCTGCTCATTATTGAATATCATTTGTAACCTGAAGATACTGTAGGTTTTGGACCGTAAACCAGCACTTCGTTGTTCAACTGAGTTTCCATACTAAAGCTAATCGATGCAAATGTGAAACAATGCAGTGTTAGTGTGTGTGTTTCTACTGGTAACACTTTGAATCATGTTTGTAATTTGTAAAAATAAGTAGTATAGTGCGTTCACTGCCTCCAAATCTAGTTTTTTTCTTGGAACTCTTGATAGGATCAGTTTATTATAATTTTTGTAAGTAGTTGAATGTTATTCGGCTAGAAGTAAAACCTGAAAAATATTCTCTCAACTCGGAACTCGCAGATTAGACGACCTCCGAAAAACGTATCAGTAACTGATACGCATGCAAACAAACTCATTCCGTTTGAAACGAAGGTTTCATTGGTTACCACCGACTGGCTTTTCCAAGCGATTAACCTCTTTATAAGTTATACATCGATAAATTGCTGAAGCTCGAAAAAAAATAAGACTTCAAAAATTGGAGCCAGATAGGTCTTGTATAATGTTGGACTAGATGTTAATGTTGAACTTTTCCCCTGATTTTTTCTCTTTATTTTCAATCTTGTGGGTGAATAATCTTCGTATCCACTCTCGTTTCCAGTTGCAAGCCTCTTCAACGTGTGTTTTATAAACTTAGGCTTGTGAAAATTGGCAAAGTTAAATTAGCTAGTCTTAGCTCATGTAACAAACAAAACTTTGGGAAATGTTCTGAGGGCCACCAATTCTTTTCTTCAACTATAAGTACATGAGGGCTAAAATACAAAATACGTAATTACGCCAAGACGCAACGTTCATTCAAGTTACCTCAAAGCGAAGCTCGCCGTTTCTCTCTGCAAGAGCGTAACTTGAATTATGTGACCAGTGAATACTGACGAATCTGAACCAGAGTTTATAAATGTGTTCTCGAAGATAAAAACCTGAAACGTCACAAAAGTGGTATACATGTTTAAAAAAGATTGCTTAGCTAGCTTAATCAAACTTTTAAAATGTTACTCAAGTAAAACATTGAAACTTCACGAAAGAATAATTTTTGAAAACTTTGAAATTTAAGTAATTGAAATAATCAGATTCCCGTCTCCCAAGACTCATAATTTTATGCGAGACTCTTGTTTTGCTAATTGTTTTACAATTGACAATCTTTTTTTTCTGCTCTGGAATTTTTAGAAGCGTACAAGGCTTGGTTTAGAACATTATTTCTTGCCTAACATTTTTAAACCCCATATATTCATAACGTCCTTTCACTCTCGATTTCATAAAAAAGAAAAAGCTTAAAAACTGAGATGTCAGTGTTGTGCTTGCAGCAAAGGTAGAAGGAAATAACCCCGGGAAATAACGAAAGGTTCTAGTGAAATAATCGACCATTCCATAAAACAAGGCGATTGTACATTTACAACAACGCATTGCGAGCTTTACACCGCTAAAAGACATTCAGGGAAGGCAACAGTTGACAAATCTCTTCCATTAACAACAACACTGTGTGTGTGCCAAATTGGAGACTGCAGATCTAGATTCTTGGTATGCTTTCTATGGGCAATTTCAGACGTTTATGCGCAAGGAGTTATAGGTAAATACAAAGGTCGCCATCTTATATGTGTAATTGTGGATTGAGCTATCACACGCTCGTGAACACCATGTGACATGTCGCTCAGTTAGCAATAAATTTCCTTCACGTACTTGTTTTGACAGAAAATTCCTTCCTACCCCGACAATCTGGAACACCTGGGGTTTTGTTGATCCTAATAGCCGCCTGCAATAGAGTTCCGCTGCAGTTTCGACTGTTGCTGTAATCCGGAGAAACTGCAATGGACACTTTTGGACAAGCGGAATACGAAGCCTCCAGGAATTGAAGAAAATGAATAAGGAATATCAGAACCGGCAACTGAGGAAAAAAAGAATGAAATCCTTTAATTATTACTTTTCTGTGACGGAAGTCAGAAGTTGCATGGATGGGTTAGGGTAAGGTCTTATCAAGAATGCCATTCTATTTTTCCCAAGATTCTCTGTAAGGTTTGCAAAAACACTAATTTTGATGCAGACACTTGAATGTATTTTTCTCGTAACTGCTAAATAGGTTCTCTTGTATATGCAACGTTAGTCCATAAATAGCGCGGCGAAAACCTACAAACACTTCATTACAGATATCCTTGAAATTCCTTTCGCCCTCCGCAATCAAAAAATGTGGCTCTCTTTTGCGTAATACCTTATCTTTCTATTATAAATATGAATACGAAACTAATCTTCAAATAACTTGCGCCCAAGTATCTGGTCCCACGGTTTCGGCGGTTTTGAAGCCAATTAACCCACTCACTGCACAATGGGCAGGAGTTGTTCGTCAAGAATTGTCTTCACCCACGAATAAAACAGTTTGTTGGGTCTCACGCAAACCGTCTTAATATTTCTTTTTTTAATCAAAGACGTGATCGTACAAGAGCTGTTTTTTTGAAAAACGCTCATCAACGCAAAGGGAAAAGAAAGCGATTCCATAAATATGGCCTTTTTTGTAAAAAAAATAGAAAATGGTCGTGTTCTACCTTATGACCGATCTAAGATTCTTATCCTAAGACTTTTTTCTAATAAAATGTCAACCAACCAAAAACTTTAACTCCTTTCGTCTACAATTCTAAGTAAGAAATAGTTTGTGTTATAGGTTGTGTTACTTTTCCTCAAGTAATTCTTCTATACGTCCACCTTGCAGCATTTATTCATTGGGAAGGTTTCCAACCAAAATTTAAAGGAAGATTATAAGTTTCATAATCCTTTACTTCTGACAATTTCTGGCCTTCCTTTATGGAAGATGGCAGTCGAGTAAATTGCATCGACATCACGTATAATAAAGTATTTCAAGATCAAATTGTACAAATAGAAGCAATTTCAAACCTGTGCTACAGATAAACAGACGTCTACAAACACTTTATTTTATCCGCTCCATTGAAATAACTGTGATATTATGATCACTCGTGCCTATCCTGCGACCAACTTTTCTCTTAAGCTAGGAATGTTTAACATAAATATTTGTTGTTTCATGACATGTGTTTTATCATTTTTTTACTTAAGATGTTGTTTTCATCAAAAACTTAATTAGTAATATATGATGCACTTGCCGAGCGATAGTAAGGGTTGGTCCAACATTTGACATGACGTATTTTGATCATCAGCTGCTTTGCATGCTCAGGCTTGTAATTAAGGCATAACTCTAAAGTACTACTGACGCTTTCACTAACTTAAAAAAATTTTTTTAACTTAATTCTTTCCCTTCATTGAACAATCTTGTAACAACTGTGATAATCCTTCGGAAGCAAAAAAGTTCGACTTGCACTGGTGTGCTCATTTAAAAAAAAAACAGAACTAGTTTCTAGCTCTTTGCAAACTTTTATAATCAAATTTAGAAGCCACTGCAATGATGTTTAAGGTAGCCGTAGCCATTAAACTTGTGTTGCTTTAAAACTTTTTTGATATTTTGTTTGTTTGTTTCCTATTTTGTCAAGGTCTCGTTTTTATCTTCGCCTACACTGAACGCAGAGAGAGCAGTTCCTTTACGCCCACTGAACACTTGAAATAGACAAATATTCGTGTTATTTCATCGTTTATTACTGCAACTGAGCTTGCCTGCTATTTATAGCAGTTCTGTTTTAAACAAATATTTCTAAAAATGCGCAAAAAAAAAAGAGAGAAAGAGCGTTCTAAAATTTAGCTGGACCTACTTCTATATTTTACATTTGTTACTATTTTGTTGCAGCAAACGAGCTAAGCATGTTCTATGGAACACAAAAGACATGATTAGACAAAGCCGTACAACAAAACTTTTAAAAGTGATAAAAGTGATGGTAGTTGCATTTTTCCTGCGTTTAATTTAGAAGTTCTCTTTTTAAACAGTTCGGTGTTCTGTAAATGTTTTAAACGTTAACAAAACTATTTCGACACAAGGACCCCACGCACTTTATCTGAATGAAGTGAAATAAAATTTGTTACACCTTAGACTTCCCTAACGTAAAACTCGGCTTTTTTTCATGCATCTATAAACCCTTAGTACGACCGACTTCATGTACTTAGTGTTGGCTAACTCGAAAGTGATCGACTGCTGCGCAATACTGCTTGTGATTGGTTCTTAAGTTTACATCGCGAATAACAACTGATTTGAAGAAAGTTACGGGCGACATGAACGAAGCACGAGGTACGTACGACAGCGCACATGCCCAGCTACTGCATTGTTCTAGTGCAGTGACTAACAGCGTCAGTGTGCATACAGTCTGTATTTGTGGATTTCCAGTTATACAATGTGGTCTTGTTTCATACTAAGTAATTTTCTCGCAAGGTTCAAACTACTCAGTACTCACAACATATACGCAGTTCATGGCGGACCCAAACTAATACTAAGATGCATTTGAGCGGTTTCGGAATGGGTCCACGATTTTATGAGATATTCCAATAACTTTACAAGCTAAATCACACTATAAAACTTCTTTCCAAGGTTATGTGGGAATCAGAATTCGGAATATCAAAAGTATGACAGCTTGAGCGAAACCGATGAGCAAACAAGATATGTCTAAAAGACTTTAGTTTAACAAAATGGGAAACGGCGATAAAAAGTACCGCTATAATAAGCCCCTCTCTAGAGTAAGCCCCCCTCTCTTTTAAGACCCTCTCTCTTATAAGTCTTCTGTCTAGAGCTTCAGTTTGAAATAAGTCATTCCCTACTCTATTATTATATATATATATATGTATTAAGGGAATAAAACAGCATTGCGCGTGTTTCTAGACACGAGTGCCCTCTTACGTCATAATCATTTTCTAAAATTGTCTAGAAACACAAGCGATGCTGTTTTATTCCTTTTAGAAAATAACTATAGAGAAAAAAAATATCTGGAGCTGTGTGACGTCAAATCCATTTTCTATTCTCTCATAGAAAATAGATTTGTAACCAATCAGAGCGCGCGTTACATGAGGATTATTTTCTAAATACATATTCATAGTATGAGCCCCAGGGGGCCGGGCACTTGGCAGTATGCAGTGTCCCGCACCCCCGGGCATTTGCAAACAACAAAAAACTTGCCTCAAGAGTTTCAAACACTATCATTTTGGAA
>JANVCF010098214.1:0-12292 GCA_025388745.1 Hydrozoanthus gracilis
GCAGGGAGGTGCGCACCTCCCTGCTTTTTGTCATAGTGCGGTTTGTTAAAAGGAATTCAATTTATTAATTTAGTACCTTTTCACAATCATTTTTTTACAATTTGTATACAAACAGAATTTAAGGTACTCAGCCAACTGCAATAACGAGAGGTTAACCTAGGCAGTTGGCTGAATATAATTTATATAGCTTTATATAATCTAATAATGCATATTTATGATTACAACAATAACTCATAGAAAGGAAACTAATAATAAGCAAAAACATAATGATTCATTACATGAGAACACACAAAGAAAATTTGCACTATTTATATATACTTACATTATTTTTGAAGAATGATTTAGAATGTTACAAGAGACTGTGTAAGTTGTTTATAATACTAATATAATTAAAGAATAAATTTTGAATACTCAATAATGGTTAAACAATGATAGCAAGCTGCCTTTCAGATTTTTTTTTGAAGCAGGACCTATTTAAGTTTTTCAGCTTTTCATCAATCCAGTTCCAAACTTTTGCACCCATGAACCTTCTATTATGTTTTCCATATTTTGTCCATACTTTTGGCAGAGAAAAAGTTGATTTTGAAGCGAACCTTGTGTTATAGTTATGTCTTAGGTTAAACTTGGTGAAGAAAGGATCAAAAACGATCTATAACTTATTGTGGGTTTATTTGGTTATATTGTATTGTAATACTTTTATTAAACATAACTGAAATGCAAAGCACAATGGCCTCAGTTTTTAGTTTTTTTTATAAATAATGTATTCTCTCATCATAAAAAAGTAACAACCCTGATTCCTGAGCTACATTTAGATGGAAGTGGTTCCCCTGTCATACCATTTTCACATCATTGAGATCTTCATACCATCTGCTGCAGAAACACCATCATAAATTTTATAGTGCATTTATAAT
Organism: Hydrozoanthus gracilis; assembly: GCA_025388745.1. Taxonomy (NCBI): domain Eukaryota; kingdom Metazoa; phylum Cnidaria; class Anthozoa; order Zoantharia; family Hydrozoanthidae; genus Hydrozoanthus; species Hydrozoanthus gracilis. Next base: position 912 of record JANVCF010098214.1, read on the forward strand.
TTCATAGACATGTTTGATTCATTTCGTCAATTACAACGGTAGCCGATCAATGAAATTTGATCTTTGTGACAACTGAGCCTTGCGAAACCAGGAGAAATAGATATTTTGCCGGCATGGACCAGAGGACTGGGTCCAGCTGTCAGATGGGAATTATGGGTAATTCATTTTGTAGGTACTGAGCCGTTAGAGATTTCAATCAGTCTAGGTTAAGCCTTCTCAGCAAACTTTTTGTTCCATAATTCCCCTTAACCTCCATGGGGGAGCGGCACTTGCATTGGGTTCGGAGAACAGGTTTCCTTTTTCCCAAAGGGTTTTGGGTTTTCGTATCCGGCAAGTTTTCAATAGTTTCTATCAGATAAACAACTTTATAAGGCAGTATTGCTAAGTATGTAAATAAAATGTTTTTTCAGAGCGGAGCCTGTATGCAAATGTAAAATAAACCAGCTTGTGGCGCTTGCTGGCCATAGCTTACATGCCCAAGTATCTACATAGTTATAATGTGTTGAATGTAGTATAGTGTCTGATTAGGTAGTGTAGGCAAAATGACAAGAGAACCATCATGACCCAGGAAGTGCCACGAATACTGTTAAACTGCAGCACAAGGCTCCCATGGGAGGTCACAATTGAGCATGTTAACAACATGATGCTCAGGATGCAGTTTTCAGGGTATGACAGTAGGTTCCGGGGAGAGGCTGTTCAATCGGCAATGAACGCCTACGAAACGATCAAGGTCCGAGACGCAACAGGAGAACAGCCTATGTACCGACCAAGACAATGGAAGAGTGAGGAGAGAACCAAAATGAAGAGGGAGAAAAGGGATTCATGGTACAGTAGGGGAGATCACGAGAGTGTGATCTTCGTACCAGCAACACTACAGTCAGAGCTGAAACGAAGATACGAGAGAGAGGTCAAGAGAACAGAGCTGAGGATAAAAATGGTGGAAAGATCAGGCACCACCCTCAAACGCCACTAGCAATAGTCGGACCCCTTCAGAAAGGGTAGGCATACAAGATAAGGCTGCATGGTGTGCAGGAGCGAAGGCAGGGGTAGGTGCAACGCCTCTGGAGTAACATATGAGCTGGTTTGTGAGCAGTGCCACGACAATTACATCGGAGAGACGGCCAGGAGTGCGTACAGTTGGGGGAAAGAGCATACAGAGGCGAGAGAGAGAAACGGCGAATCGTCAGTGATGGGTAGGCACGCGCACGAAAAACGTGATGACAGGTTTTAAAATGAACGTGACTGGAATCTATAGCAATGATGCCCTAATGATCCTGATCATGGAGTCGGTACACATGAACAAGGTTCCGCCGGGAAAGCTCATAAACAACAAATCCGAATGGAACCATATAAATATGCCAAGAGCGAGTATAATAGCAATATAAGTTAAAATCCACATATATAATTTTAATTACAATTTATTTATTTTTATTTATTCATTTATTCATACATTATCCTTCTATTGTAGTCGTGCAGACTATAACCTGCTCCTAGGACTCTATATATAGTCATTGCATGAAGTACATAAGCTGAAACTGGAGAGGTCCGTAATGGACGAAACTGTTTTAAAAATATCTCAGCATTTTACTTGAATCCAGTGTGTAAAGTGAAATTAAAATATTTCTTATAACATTCTTAATATTTACAATGACATTTTGCAAAACTTTTATGGCTGAATCGATAATTTTACTGACAAGATGTGGAAAACCCGAAAGGACATGGGAAGCCATGAGACACATAATGAAACGAACATATACTCAAGTTACTAGAAACGTGCCATGTAGCGAATATATTTGGAGACCCTTTTAGAAACCAGTCACCGACAACAAAAGTGCAACATCTTTGCCAAAAGCTTTGTATGCAGCTACCTAAAGAGTCGAGAGAAAAAACTGATAAAAATCGTCATTAAATGGAACTGAAAGGATGCTTGGAACAAGGTTAAGAAAGAGCGATACGAGAACACGAGGGTATGGAGAATAAACAAACATATATTGATAGAAGAGAATATTATCGATGAATTCAACAGAATATGGGAGACAGAGAAGGATGTTCACAAGACTCAGTTACGAGAGACAAGGAGAGGAAAGATGGGTTTATTGCGAGAGAAATTCGGGCAACAAGAAAAACACGATGAGAAAGTGATAAAGGGTATAACCATCGCTGACCGTGAAACACCACAGGGATTTTCGTCGAGCCCCAGGAAGTACGGCAACACTGAAATATCAACTAATGAGAGAGAGGTACTGAGTTTACCACCGAAATTTTCAGTATATGACCAGGCCGACCTTACAGAATGTGAAGCAGAAGTGGAAAAAGGTTTCACAAAACTGCGGTGGGCAGTTCAGAGAAGGGAGGAACAGGAGAATGGAGAAAAAAGGGATATCAGGAGACGGACAAAACGAATCGGCACATGAACAACGATCGAGAACCAACGGAAGAGTATGGCGAAAGAGAATGTGGCCCTCTGGTGTTGAAGGCAGGACGTTCGAACTTAGAGTGCGTCGCCCAACCGATTTGCCTTTCAACAAAAGAGTATACCTCCCAAGGCCCCTAAACAACGAGAAAGAAGTAACGATGCAATATCTTAACAACAAACTCAAGATAACTACAGATGAATATGTACAGAAGACAAAGAGAGACGCTAGGAACAACACCCCATGGAGTAACCTGACACCTGAGGAACTGAAAGATCTTAAAACATTAAAGGAGAGGATAAAGGGAGAAAACATCGTAATTTACCAGACCGATAAGTCACGCTGATTCTCTGTAGATAATATAAACAATTACAGCGAAGCGCGCAACGCACACATGCAGAGCGACTATGACGTCGCAGACGAGTTCCATGAGAAGGCTCAAAAGGTGGTGATTGCGCATTCTATCATGTGGGTGAGATTTCTGAGAGCAGGCGAGGCAGTGGAAGGACACGACGGAATTAAGAGGAACATGCTTGTCCAAGATAGTGCGTTAGCACCCCTTTATGCACTCAAGAAAGACCACAAGAAATATGATTGCCCGGTACAAGGAGCACCTGTCAGACTTGTATGTGGTGCTGCATCAGCGTACAACACTAGACTGTCGCACCTTCTAAGTATGATATTGACGGAAGTTTGGAAGGAAGCAGAGAGTGTATGCATGAACACAGGACAAATGCTGGTTGAATTTGAACGATCGAATAGGAAGAGATTCGAGAAGACATAATAATAGGCTCAGCAGACGTGAAAGCCTTATAGCCAAGCCTTGACATACCATTCGCCATCGACAAGGCATGTGAGATTTCTACAACAGTACGATAAAGGTGGCAGGGATGGACACAGATGAACTAGGCCTCTACCTCGCAGTCAACAAGACAGAGAAACAGCTTGAGGAATTAAATATCCTACGGTACTGCCCCACACGTAGAACAAAGAGAGGCAGACCCCTGACTGTAACAGGGTGTGCGATTAATGAATGCAAGAGCAAAAGATTCGCCCGCTGGAAAATCCCCGAATAGGAGGTAGATGAGCGAACGATCAGGAAAATGCTCACTGAGGCAATGAGAATAGCGTTGTAATTTATCATGCAGAACCTATGATAACAAGACCAACCTACAGTCCAAGGCAGGTCCAATTGGCCTCCGACTTACAGGGGTCCTAGCACAACTATTCATGATATGGTGGGACAAGCAGCTACACACCAAACGTATGAACCTAGGCATTGTGCAACGAATGTACAAGAGGTATGTAGATGACGTAAACACGATAATGAACGCAACAAAGCCAGGCCTGAGGTATGACGGCACCGGCTGGTATGTAGCAGGAACTCCATTGAGAAAGACCAGACACGAGAGGCAGATGAGAGAACTATGAGGTTATTCAAGGCTGTAGCAGACAGTATCCACGACTCAACGAAGATGAAGGTGGACTTTCCATCACGACATGAGGACCAGAGAATGGCAATCCCAGATCTTAAAGTCTGGAAAGAAAGAAGGGAGCAGCCAGGACCACACGTGGCAATGCATGAATTCTACAGCAAAGAAGTAGCATCAAAATCAATGGTCAATGCAAGATTTGCTCTCCAATGGAAAATGGTATTTCTGACAATTGAGTTTTATGAAACTGGTAGAAATAGATATTTTGCCGGCATGGACCAGAGGTGTGGGTCCAGCTGTCAGATGGAAATTATGGGTAATTCATTGTATAAGTATTGAGCCGTTAGAGAGTTCAATCAGTCTAGGTTCAGCCTTCTCAGCCATCTTTGCTGTTTCGCTCGACGCACTATTCCTCGCGGCTTGTCGTTTATTTCTTGATCAGTCCAAGTATGGTTGGAACACGGTTAATGAGTATAAGCAACACGTGCTAAAAGTAGATTCAGACGGCGAAAATAAGATCTATAAAGCCGAAGCAAGAGCAGATAGAACGTCTGAACAGTATCCAGAAGCAGATCTTTGCCAAGCCAAAGAAGCGCTTCGCCTAGCACAACTGTTGCATCTCAGCAATCCCCTATCCCTACAATAGTTTTGAGGGGGTCCTCCGATACAAGACCATATTCATTTCAGAAAACTATTCCGGGCACGTGCTTTGCCTGTGGAAAGAGTGGGCATTGGAGATCGAGTTTTCCTGTTAATCAGCCTTCCACTTCTACTGCGAGAAAGCAATGAATAGACGAGAATGATATTATTTTTTTGATTTTGTGTGGAACAAGTTGCATGTTTGCCTATGTTTAATCTTTATTTGTCATACTTCAGTTATTGAGTGTCTAGATGAATCTACCCTATACGTTAATAATTTAGATCAGCCTTGCGGGAGAAAATACGAAATTAAGTCAGTTTTCATTGCAAGTCCTTTAGTCAGAGGTCGCTTAAGAAATGCTTTGCATGAATGGAAGCTAGATGACGCCTCTCAGTTTATAACTGACATTATAGAATCTGGCTTTAAACTGCCTTTCATGTACATTCCAGAACCAAAACTTTGCAAAAACAATAGCTCAGGCCTAGCAGAGGTACTTTTTGTAGAAGAGGCTATTCAGAATCTGTTGGATTCAAATTGTATAACAGAATTATCAGTGCCCCAGAGATTATAAATCTTTTGTTAGTTTCTATTCAAAAGAGCGGGAAGAAAAGGCTTATATTAGACTTCAGGCATATTCATTTGCATTCTTTCATAAATATATTCAAAAGACATCAGTGTTTCCAAAGAGGTTATTAAACAGGGCGATCATTTGTTTACTTTTAATTTAAAGTCTGGATATCATCATGTTGATATTTTTCGCGGAACAACCTAAATATTTGTCTTTTCCTGGACTTTTTCTAATGGTTTAACTAAGTATTATTCCTTTTTGGTGCTTTCGTTTGGCCTCTCAAGGGTTCCGTATTTGTTTACTAAGTTGCTAAAGCCTTTGGTCAAAAGTTACGAAGCGAGGGCAAATCCATTATTATGTTTTTAGATGACGGTTTGGGGGCGGGTGCAACGTATGAGTTAACCAAAACGGCAAGTGAAAAAGTACGTTCAGACATACTTAAGTTTGGGTTTCTCCCAAATGAAAACAAAAATGTTCGTGGAACCAGTGCCAGTTCATAACTTGGATCGGTTCTGTCTTTAACTTGATAAATACAACTATTTGTGCAACAGACAAAAGTCTGAAAAACGATATTGAAAGCCTTTTGGTTAGGTTTCACGAGTTAATTGATGCTAAAAGAATAGCAACCGTAGTTGGCAAAATCATTTCATTTGGTAATTGTATTGGTAGTGTCACCAGGCTGATGTCGAGAAATTTGTATTATGTCATAAATTCATGAAGCAGATCTTGGAATTATTACGTTTATTTGAATGAAGATACAATTACTGAATTAAATTTCTGGAATAATAATTTGTGTAAGTTAAATGGCATTCCGTTGTGGCCACTTAAAAAGAAACCTTCCAGAGTTGTGTATTCTGATGCCTCAGATGTGGCGTGCGATAGTTTGATCACTATTGAAAACAAAGTGTTTCAACACAACTGGTCAGAAGTAGAGAAGCGTTGTAGTTCTATTTCTAGAGAACTGATGGCAGCCTATATGGCACTCGAATTTTTTGCCAAAGATTTAATGTCTCAAACTGTAACTTGATTCACGGATAATCGGAAGGTAGTTTCCATAACAGAAAATGGATCAAAGAGAGTAGATTTGCAAGAAATATCGATGAAAATTTTCAATAGATGTGCAATTAATGCTATCGACCACACGGTTTCCCAGTTGAAAGACCGGATGAAACAGACACCCTTGCCTCAAGAGCGCCAGGAACTCTCAAGGGTTACCACAGAGCCTTTAACAGATAGAAGGTCTTAGTAACGGACATTTCCAAATCCAATCCTTTCCAGTTTCACCTTTCAATCTGGTTTTGTATCTACAACATTTACTTGAGATGACCGATTCATCATCGTCAACTAACGCAGTGTTTTATTCTATTAATTGGTTTCATAACATTGCGGGGATCGATCCCCGTCTCTGCACCCCGCGGTGATAGCTATCAAGGAAGGTGCTGTGAGGTTGTCAGCAAAATAATTCCTAAGAAAGAGCCTGTCGAGACAGATCATTTGAAAAGTCTTGCAAACAAGATTAATTTTCAAGACCTACTTCAGTTAAGAAATTTTGTTATGTTTGTGCTTTCGTTTTCTGGCTTTATGAGAGCTTCTGAAGTTTTAGAGTTGAGATGAAGTGATGTCTAGTTTGAATCTGATCATTTATCTATTGAAATAGCGAAGAGTAAAAACAATCAATTTCGAGAAGGGAAAACAGTTGTTGTTTCTAATACGTTAGGAGAAATGTCCCCTGCAAAGTTCTTGAGTTCATATTTCAGTATGGCAGGACTTTCTGAAGATTCATTTTCAGACCGATTCATACAAGTAAAAAGCAAAATCAGGAGGTGCTACTTTAGCAGCCAACTCAGGTGTAAATGAAAGATTATTCCAAAGACACAGTAGATGGAAAACAGAGAAGGCAAAGAATATGTGTGTTAAAGATTCCTCGATAGCTAGGCTTGATGTTTCAAAAGCATTGATTTTTTGAAATTGTAATTAAAGGGCTAAAGAATCCGCAAACTCAAGCCCTATATTTGACTGTCTATATATGAGCTTGTGGCGCTTGTTGGCCTACATGCCAAGTATCTACACAGTTGTAATGTGTTGAATGTAGTGTAGTGTCTGATTGGGTAGTGTAGGCAAAATATGACATTTCTGACAATTGAGCTTTGTGAAACTGGCAGAAATAAATATTTTGCCGGCATGGACCAGAGGACTGGGACCAGCTGTCAGATGGGAAATATGGGTAACTCAATGTATAAGTACTGAGCCATTAGATATTTCAATCAGTCTAGGTTAAGCCTTCTTAGCCAACTTTTTGTTCTATATTTCCCTTAACTTCCATGAGGGAGCGGTACTTGCATTGGGTTTAGAGAATGCGTTCCCTTTTTTCCCAAAGGGTTTCGGGTTTTCGTGTCCGGCAAGTGTCAAGAGTTTCTATCAGACAAACAACTTTATGAGGCAGTATTGCTAAGTATGTAAATGAAATGTTTTGTCAGAGCGGAGCCTGTAAACAAATGTAAAATAAACCAGCTTGTGGCGCTTGCTGGCCACGGCCTACATGCCCAAGTATCTACACAGTTGTAATGTGTTGAATGTAGTGTAGTGTCTGACTGGGTAGTGTAGGCAAAATGACAAAAGAACGATCATGACCCAGAAAGTGGTTTGAATACTCTTAAACTGCAGCACAAGGCTCCCATGGGAGGACACCTCTGGACACCTAGGACTCTCTATATAGTCATTGTATTAAGTACATAAGCTTAAACTGAAGAGGTCCGCAATGGACGAAACTGTGTTAAAAATATCTTAGCGTTTTACTTGAATCCAGTGTGTAAAATTGAAATTAATATATTTCTTTTAACATTTTTAATACTTACAATGAGAACATCAGTAACAAAAAGAATCTTCTCAATCGAGCAAATGCTATGCACCTGAATAAATGTGCAGGAATGTTGGGTTCCATCTAGTTGGTCTTCGCATCCGCTACCTAGCAACACAGACACGGTGTTATCAACACAATCATATTTTTTCACTTGACGAGCAGTTCGATCAGAAAAGACGATAGTTCCTACAAACTCTGTCATTCTCGTAACATCCGCATTCCACTCTGTGTTTCTAAAAGCTAGCTCTACCTCTCCTGTTTCCTGTCTGCATCTATACATACTCCCCTGGCTCGAAACGCTTGGTGTGCCTGAGAAATATAGGCTAGCTGGCCCACAGCAACAATGGAACCCACTTTTGTCACTTCGGGTGGATACCTGGCCAGCTCTGTGGCTGTCCTGTTAATAGTAACACCATCATAAGTTAACGTGATTTGGACGATGGCTCTCTTCTCATCGTCACTACATAGCAGAACATCTTCACCGGCAGTACAAATTGCTGATGGCCTGAGGAGCGGAGGTTGGACCTGAACTTCATCTAGTCGTTGTAACTTATCGGCAATTTGACGCAAATGATCCTTCAGTCTGTCCTTTAACGTTGGTACGGTTCCTTCAGTGTCTAATCCTAAGTGTTGAAGATGGTTTTTGAGATCAGGTTTTCGTTTAAGTGACTTCACATCAACTTGTACACCTTTCTCGAAGTCGTCTGGGTGGACGAAACTTCAAAGGGCTCCGTGTATTTGCCTTTCTCCAGTCAAAACGGAAGCTAAAGCCATTGTTTAGCTCGCGTTGCTGTCATGTCAGTAAGAATTAATTTGCTTTTTCGAGGGAGTTCGGTTTCAATTAGCTTCTTGTGGAATCTACTGCTTGCAGGTGCTTTTATGGAATGAGACCAGATCAGTCTGACTGACGACTTTTGGACCTCGGCAACGATGATCGGGCATCCGATGTATCGGCTTGGCCGAATACTCTTGCCAAATCAGTCGTTGTATGAGTCGGTTCCCACACATTCATTCGCTGGAACAAAAACTCTAACAAAGCTTATCGCGAGGCAACATTTTTATACGAGAATTTTATAAAACAAGCACATGTACACGAGTATAGTTTATTCCAGAGAAAGTTACCTAAGTAGCCCGTACATGACGTGTGAACATGATAGGTACAAAGAACAGATTTATCTACTTTGTGTTTCCGTTTTGACAGTGCGACGACTTTCATTTCGACTGACTAGATAAGAATTTTTTTTCCTCGGTTAACCCTGTTTTGTCTGTTCAGAAACTTTGGCCGAGTTTCGTCCGAACGAAAGGGTCGTTTTAGTCCACCAGTGCGACCTTATTAAAAGCGAGTAACTCTGAGTCTAGTCTCGGTCCCGCAAACAAAACGCTTCGGAATTATTAATGTATTGAATGCTATTAAACAACGTGAAAACTTGCCACTCAGCTTACTGCTTGTTTCATTACAGAGTAAATATGGTAGCTCAAGCCTCCATTGTCCATCTGTTATCATAGCAAAATTTTCTGTTTTGCCACCTTGTCCTTTTGCCATTCGATAAAACTTAAAATCAAACGACCCCATGTCATACTTCTGCGATAGTTCGTCAATGCCTAGAAGGGCTATAGCATTCTTTTTAAAGATGCTACACTGGTCTTCTGGTCAAGTGTTATTGGCAGTCAACTACGATGTCTTTTAAACGTTGTGTCCGAGTCAACACGGTAAAATCCCACTATAACTCTAATTATGCCAGCCGCCATTGAACTGCACTGATGTAAATCTTGCACGTGGCTGGACCATTCTCGCACCCAGAGCCCAGGCGTTATGCCACTTGGGCTCTGGGTACGAGAATAAACTTTTACCTTCAGCCAAAAGCTATTTGTTTGGGAACGATGGCAGTTTACGCGGCTGACGGACTTTAATAGTGCACTTTACAGTTTTTTTTGCACTTTATAGGTTGCAAAACAAACATTTACAAAGAATAAAAACAAGATTCTAGTTCTTTCTTAAATAAAACAGTTTTAAAAGATGTTTGCTACCGCTCTATTTGTCAGTTGTCAGTTGCCAACAAAAATGTCAGTTGTCAGTTCTTTTTTCGGCTATTTTTCAGTTGTCAGTAATATTTTTGCCCAATTGTCAGTTAACCCCATTCAGACACTCAGTGAAGCCGAATATAATAATATAATAATGAAAATAATATATTTGTAAAACAATCTTTAGATTTATTTGAGTTAACTTTTAGGTTGATGCTGCACCTCGTCTTTTTCGTGAGCTTACGTCAAGGTGCTTGTCTACCTCTTGAACTGTCTTGAAGGTCAGGATACATGTTGGCTCAAGGAAGCTGTCGATCTGTAATTTGCTTTCCGTTTGCCTAGAGTTGTTCTCTTTTACAACGTCTATTCTCTTCAACAGGCCTCAGAGGCACCTGACCCCTTATACTTTTGTATCAGCCAGTCGCTGTCTTGTCGTTATCGCACGACAGTATAACCTTATGGGATCATTTTCGTATCTTTGACCGCCCTTGGCGTCGCACCGCACTCATTATCAAAAATTCCAAAACAAAAAAAAACCCTTGCAAAATTATCGATAAACGATTCAATGCCGGGAAACTTGGCCCAGTCCATCCTGTTCACGTCCAAGATGGCGGAAGTAGTAAATAACAATATTAACCTCGATCCATAAAGATTTGCATTAATTGACGTCAAGATACGTGAAGTAATTATGTTCAGAGTTCAAAACAGGATAATTTTTGTTTGACTTATCTAGCCACAAATTTATTGTTTACGGTTTTTAATCAATCTGTTCGGCTTCGCCGGCTTGAGAGTTGTGGTGTGATCGAAAGGGTCAGAGAAATGTTTACATGACGCTCGCGTAATGGCTTTGGACAAGTGATTTGGTCAAAGGATTCACAGGTAAGATCAATATTACTTCCTTGCAATTATTGTTGTTTTTTTTAATTCATGCTATTTTAGCTAAGTTTACTTAACAAGACCACTGTGAAACAATCACGGAGTCTACATCAGATCTTTTACAGTGGGTATCATATGCCTGCGAATTCTTACTTGTAACCATTCAAATATTAATAAATGGGGAAAATAAACATAATTCTGGTATGCTCGGTTAACAGTGTCTTAGCTTCTGTTTTCATACAGTAATCTGTTTCGAAGCAAAAATTATCTACCCTTAATAAGTTCAATTTGGGTATCATTAATGGGATGAGAGGCCCTTTTTGGCGGTTTTAGGGTATAAATTTGCTGTTATTCCAGAAAATCATACTTAGTCTGGCTAAAACTTTCATCAATAACAATTCACTTGCAAAAAGAGAGCATTATATCTAAGAAGTCCTATGTTATTGTATTATGTGTGGCCCATATTGCATTCTGGACTACCCAGAGGTGACATTAAAACTCCCCTCTAAGTCCAATGTTTTCTCAACTGATATTGATAAATGAAGTGTTAAGGTACCCTCTAATGTAG
>JANVCF010098325.1:0-12292 GCA_025388745.1 Hydrozoanthus gracilis
AGTTCACCCAAGGGTTTCTTCTGGCAAAATATGAAGAAATCGGATTTTTCACTTTTGTCGACGAGTTTTTGATTTTCCCAGTCATCCGCTCTTAACAACTAGAATTCGGCAAAAAGTATACAACTAATCCTTGCCGAATGGGTTACTGAAAAAGTGGTTTGTAATAAACCATGTTATTTATTAATACCAAAAGCACGAGGGGGAAATTGTGTTAGCTTTTCCCAACTTAGCTAAATAAAAGTGCTGTGTCTCTCATAAAGGCGGCTTTGATTGATGACCTAAATCGGCTTCGTGATGTAGAACTCATACACAAATTTGCATGAAATGTACTCGACAATCAACGACGTTAATTGACAACGTGATTTATCTTAGATGGTGAAACAGATTGTAATCTTAATTTATCTTTTTTCAAATCATGTTTTTGCTCCATTACGACTACGAAGTTTTTTGATGGATTTATTCATAAACCTGCAACATAAACTTTTGAAATCGAAAGTAAGTACAAACAGAAAAAAAATAGTGTGACACAATCCACAACACAAGGCAGCTGCTGCTAAATTTACAGTAATTCGGTATAATTTTCTTATAAGGTATGCATTTTAAACAAAGGCTAACCATCGTTATAGCGTTTGTCTAAATTGCTGTTTTGAAGTTTATCAGTTAACTCGTTCAGATACTTTTGAGATAAAAAAAATAAAAGTGGCACGGTTGGGAAAATGTTTCGCACCTCAAGAACTAACTGCAAAACTATTTACTTTTCCAATACGTTGGTAAAATATCTTTTATACTGCATTTCTGTTAACACTCAAAAGTTATAGCAAGAACAACAATTGCTGTTTGTTCATCTCCTAAAACCCAAATGCATAGAAAGATTGGTTTAACATATAAGCTTTATTGCGTAATTGGCATAACCAACTTGTCTGTCTTCAAAACGATAAGCGAGGTTATTTACCAACTAAATATCTTCGTTAATTAATATTTTCTTCATTTTGAGCGTGACTAACGATCCATATTTTAGAAGATTGTTCCCCCTTTTATCAATGTATTCCTGAGTTTTATTCCTAATTTAATGAGAAGCCACTGATCCAAATCTTAATTAGTGAAGAAGAAAAATATATAGTTGCAGAAACATCGAGTCGAATTCTGAAGTGTTCTTTTTTGGGTTAGACAAGAACAATGGCAAGTTTTTGTTTAGTTTTATAGCAGTTGTTGATCATTCTTGAAAATGTTCTAATAAATGATCGCCCTATAACTAAAAACAATTTTATTAGGAAGTCTTACTTTTAGAGCATGTTGTTGGTGCGGTGTCATTGTAGGCTCCATCTGTACATGCGACCACTTTTGGTCCATTGATCTGGAAACCATCGTCGCAGTTGAAGTGGTACATGATACCATTATCGGTGTCAATACGACGGGTTTCTCCATTTTGAAGAACAGAGGAAATTGGAACGCATACTAGGAGGAGATTTCATAAATTAAATAGCTTTGGATTGAAGATGACACGTTCTAGACTCGGTTCGGTAGGTTTGATACATTTTAACGATTATGTTTTGGCTCATAACATACTGGCGTACTCGTCATTCAAGTCATTGTGTTTATGTTTTCGTTAATCAGTTATGTATATTCATACTTATAAATGTAAGTACATATATACGTATAGAGCACATGTATGTACAAGTGTATATGTACAGATATATGTGCAAGTATATATGTACAGAGCACATATTTACAACTTCTAAATATGCATTATGCCTTATGTTTACATATAAGAATCAAAACAACTTACAAACATAGTCATAGTGTAGGATCAAGATTACTTGTGTTTCACACTCGGAGTTGGTTATCATCGAAAAGACAACAAAGATCAGCCTGCACTATTCATGGTTGTTTAAAATTTGTGGAACAATTGTCGTTAGCTACCATTTCAGTCCTTTCGTTTCGCATCTTTTAGAATTGAAAAAATAATGGAAATAGGCCTGCCTGCAGCTTCTTTCAATAATTCAAATCCACTTTTTAGACCTATGTATAAGATTGATTGATGCAAGTCAAGTATTTTAATATCAAACTTGCACTGTATTGCGTTCATTTTAATTCTATTATCTTGAAACCAATTACGGTTCTCAAATGTTGTTTCTATATAATTTATAGTTCAACATTCGATAACCAAGTCCAATTAAGCACTGTCGAAGGCAGAACACACTGCCGAAACATGTGTTAAAGATATTAATAGGCGATATGCATTTCAAGCTTTGAGGCTTCAAAGTTCAAAGCAAAAGACGTACGATGAGTTTAATCCCAAACTCAAGTGCACTTTAATTACCTTTCTTCTCAGTCTCGTTAACAATCGCCTCAAACTCATCAGAAGCCACCGAAGAAGCTTTTCCAATAGCTATGCTGCCAGTTGTCTTAACATCAAATAAACAACGTCGGTTTTCGCCACAGACTCGGCGCGCCTCCGTCTCAACAGAGCGGTTCGCAAAAACGAAGTTTACGTCATCGATGAAATCTGGAGTGTACTGAGGATTGTTATGTGTAGAGTGGCTTCTGCCTGCTGCATACGTGAACAACGACTCTTCTGCAGTAGTTGCCCCTATATACAGAAAAGAATGAGGCATCTTGAAGGCTTGTCTCTTGATAAATGAGAAATTAATTTCTGTCTGAGAATCTCTGGTTAAACTCAAACAGTGAACGCGGCTTTGTGTTTTGGTGCACGAAAAATTTTCAAGTTTGTTACTATCATATACAACTGTTTCATCCGTTCTTTAAATCTGAAAAAAGAGCACTTAAAAACAATCTGAAAATGAAGAAACCATAAGTGTCTAGAGTTTTGTAAAGTTTGACTCTGTTAAACTAAATAAAAAGATTCTCATTTAAAAGTACGTGACGTGGATGTGTTTTCTAAACTTACATTTCTGTCCGAATAAGAAGTGTATTGTGCTCATGTTCGAGTCTGTGCTGAGAAAGTCACCATTAGGAAGTAGAAACTCCCTGCAGGTATCGTCATCCCAGAAACCAAGGAGACCAACTGTCCTTCCTAAAAGTTTAGAACAATTACAAAATAAATTGTAAGTTCAATGCAGTTGGCTTACAATAATCCAGACAAAGTGGCTGCACATTGGATCTCTTAGGCCAAAAAAGCTGATTTCAAGCGGAACACAACGACAGACGCCCTTCAAAGAGCTAAGAAGTTCCTCACACTTCGATAACTCTATTGAGAAAATAAGAGCCAGACCCCGGATACCCTCACTTTCTCATCAATAAAATTGTTGACACCATTTAAAAACAAAACAAGAACTTAAGAGTCTTTAAAATGTTTTACCTCATTTTTTGAAGAACGAAAGGAAACAGCAATGAGATTATATTTAATTATCTTACTGCTTACCACTAACGCTAAGAAACTTAAAGCGCAAGCCACCGTTTCAATTTTTAAAAATATTTGGCAATCTTTAAGCATTGAGAACGTTTCAGTTAATAGTATAAAATACACACCATGCAGAAAATGGCTATTTAGGCAAATGTTTTTTGTATAAACTTTTGTTGGCGAAACGCAAGAAATGTACAGATAGGCAAAACAATACTGCACTCGGTTGATAACCAACCAGGCATCTAATCAGTTCCGACAAAGTTTTATACGAACAAACAATCATGCAAAAGAGACGCATCTTCAGGTATTTCTAATAAAAAATCGGAAACCAACAATAAAAAATATCAGTATTTGGTATACACCAAAAACACGAAGCCAACTATT
The DNA here is from genome assembly GCA_025388745.1 of Hydrozoanthus gracilis. NCBI lineage: Eukaryota > Metazoa > Cnidaria > Anthozoa > Zoantharia > Hydrozoanthidae > Hydrozoanthus > Hydrozoanthus gracilis. The sequence goes on from JANVCF010098325.1 coordinate 3,749, forward strand.
ATTTTTCAAAAGAATTTAAAAGTAAGTTTATTTGTGAAGCTAATACTGTTTTAGTGTAGTAAGAAGTAAGTCATAAGATAGTGTACAAAAATTTGAGACCCAAGCTGAATATTCTATTTTTTTTCGTCTTACTTTTAAATTTCTCGGGAACAACCAGCATTATCTGTAGTAGGCTCTCTTTTTTCTCAACCGTTACTGAGATTCCAGATTTGAAAAACACCCAATATTTGGAGACATTTTCCTCTTTCTCCACTGAAACGCTTTCATATTCAACTAACAGTTGATCATCAAACTCGGTCAGACTTCCGTTGATAAACACGTCTACAAGTTGCCTTCCATTTATTTCAATCTGAAAAAAATCTCAAACTCCAAATTATTAATAGTGTCCAATAGGGATGCCCCAAGATTCCTGTATTAGTGTAGAAACTAGCGTAAAAGCAAATGTCTAGGTCCAAAATTGTACAGTGAACCATCGACAGCTGTCACCACTAGATCGAATCATGTAAGTTTGTTTCCCTTTTTGTTTGATACATTGAACGTGATTGTTAAAGTCTCGAATGGCCCAAAAACTTTAAAACGTGTATGGATTGAATTGACAAAATTCTTTGGCTCAGCAAAATTGTCAAAGTTTTCATTATAAAGGACAGACTTGTTAAACTTGCCAGTTAAATCCCTTTCGTCTCAACTTTATTGAAACCAGTTTCTTCTTTTTTTAAAAAAAATTTATGTAAACAGTCTTTTGGTACACAAACACAATGTGTGTAAATAATACGTAAGTTATAAGAAGCCATACACTCTAGTAACCCTAAACTCTTGACTTGATAGCATGAGAAAACTAGTTAACCCTTCCTGGGTCCAAGTAGAGCTTTTATTTTTTGTAACAGAAGAAAATATGAAAAATACCCATCTACAGATTAAATCCTTCATTCCAAACCTAATTCAACATCAACAGTTTCCAATTAACATGGGAATCTAGCCGTCCTTGCACTAACGCTACTCTAGAATTTACAGATGATTTCTACGGCTCTAGCTAGCAGCGCTACCTGCACAACATCAGATCCGTTCTCTTTCATTGCAAATGCTGTATACACTGTAGCCCGTGTGGAGCGTCGGCGGTCATCTGTCAGCGGCTGCATTCGCCCTTGAAGCAAAAAGTCTGTTGTGTTGATATTTAACAGCGTGTACTCTCCATATCCGTTAAACGTATATTCCACTTTATCCAGAGTGATCATGTGGGGGTCACCAAATCCTGCAGCTATTTGCGGAAACAGCGTTTAACAAAATTATAATTGTTTGAGCAACTTGAGGTTAACGGATAATGTTGTTGTGATAGTCTGGCGGATCATTAGTATGATGCAAGTCTAACTAGAAATATAATTGTAGCATGGCATACTCTATTGTAGTCTTTCGTTTCCTCAAACGATTTCTAACTGAGTGTACTACCTAAAAGACAATGACTTCAGTTAAAGCACTTCACAGTTAAAAACTCTACCTACACCCGACGTAGATTTTAAACTTATCTTCATCACCACCACCACCACCATCATCATTTCCCTTTACTCCGGGATAGGCCATCAACAACGTGCTTTCATCTGACACAATTTTGGGCGATCTTTTTCAGTTTGCAGTTGTAACCCTTTGCTGCCATCTAAGCTTCCATTCCAAGTATGTTTCGAGCTTCCTCGGCTTCGTATCGCAATGAACGACCGATTAACCTGCTTCATGCATACATTGACCTTACATTCCACATCCCAGTCTTGCTTCCGCCCAAAATTTACCGAATTTATTTTTAATTGATTTACTTAATATTACTCGCTGACGCACATTCTATTTTTTGAACTTACAAAACAACTAGACAGTTGCAAGTACCTGGTATAGGGGGCTCGTAATTTGATCCATCATCTGAAGGGCATCTAATGTAGTAATTGTTGCAGTTTCTTGACCAAACACAGCAGTCGTAATATGGTATGATATCAAAATAGAAATGAGAAAGGACTGGTATGCCACTGTTTATGTGAGCTTGATCCAGGCTCCCTCCGCCCGGAGGTCCAAACAAAAGATTCCCCTTGCTGTTGTAGCAGCATTGAGTACCTGCTCCATCATTACTGCAAAGAAAGTAGACAGTTTACATCATGTTGCTATGCTAGTGCAAGCTGTTATTCTCATTTTGGCTGAACTAAGCTCTTCTCAAGCCCAAGAGTTCACTTAGGCCGGTGCCTATGAAGCCGATTCCCATTGTGTTGAGCAGATGAGAGTTTCTTTTCTCGCTCGAACAGGACACTTAATCGCCGCAGGTTAGACACCGGCTTATGGTAGGTCCCCATACGCTGGTGCACTTACCTGCGGTGAGTTATTGTCCTGTACGAAATGTATTATGCATTGAGGCCCTTTAAACGGCCAGACAACCAACCCTATCTATAAAGCGAGAAAGTTTATTGTTAACAAACCCGAACCACAAACTCGATTCACCTCTGACCCTCCAAAGGATACAACTACACAGGACGATAATTTTTTTTATTCTTCATACCCAGAACGAACGATTTGAAAACTCTTATATTAAATTTGCAAAGGAATGGTTTAGGGATGAACCATTTGATCTTGTGCGGCAGGAGTGGGGGGAGTGGAAAAATTGTTAAGAAAAGGCAGGGCCACTAAAGACAGAAAAAAAGCGCATTTATCAGTGTTGAGTATGTATACTATTCTTGTATTGTTGAAGTTTATGAACTCATGTATCTATCAACAAAAAAATACTAAGGTTTGTACATTTCAAAAATTGCATGTGTCAATTCCTATGAATTCAAACGTTTAAAAAGGTAAACACTCACGTTGGGTTGACACTTCTGAAGCAGGATACAGCCGTTGGATGATACCATCGGCATCCCTCCTCGTTCCTTTGATTGCAGAATTCATCAACAGTGTATCTCCCACGGTCCACAAGAGCCTGACGTCGTGTCCGAGGACATGGGAGGAAAGTTGGGTCATCTAACAACAAATTAAGATTGTGTTTACGCATTTGTTACTATTTAAACTCACGTGATAGTTAAAGGTTAAGATATGTTCTTCTAGGAGTAGAATTCCCACTAATTGATTCGTGAGTGTCGAAAGACCTTCCAAATGGCCAAACGGGTCGGTTTCTACTGAACAGGTCATTGTAATGACGTAAAAAAAATTCAAGTTTTATGTTAATTAACTTGATTTCGTTGTTTTCTAACGAGCCAATGACAACCTAATAACAGAAACTTTTCGCCAAATTTTAGTGGAAGTATCTTTTTTGCCGGAAAAAGTATTGAAGTATTGGTTTGGTAAGCGGTTTTACGAACTAAGGTTCATAACACGTAATTCCTCGATGATTTTTAGGAGAAGTAGGAAACAGGTAGCTTCGCAAGTTAACTTTGTTTAACAGTTATGTTTAGAAAACTTTGAAGGAAACCCGGTCAAAGTGAGGAAAATGAAATTTGCAGCTGGAACTGTGAACAAATCATGATTGAATATTTTTACTTGTAATAACAGAGGGGTTTGGTTGTTGGTTGAACCAGATCAAACAGTTCCTGTTTGCAACTCTGGGATTAGTCTTCCACAAGAAAACGTCGCTCCAGATCCACTGATACTTGGAATGCTCTGCTTCGAGTTGTTCCAGCCTTCGAATTCTTATTACTGTTATGTAACGACCGTCGGCAGGCCTAACAAAAAGGAAAATAATTGTTTAAATGTGCCTTTTTTCCCAGCTTAAATCCTAACATCAATAACACAACTACTTTATTTTAACAATTTCTTTCACCGTTAGTATGACTATTGTACACACTGTTTGTGGCTTTTATTGATAATTTGCTGTTGTTACATGTCTTTCTTACTACAATCACTGAATTTTATTTCATCGGAGACTCAAACAACAATGATACCAAACTAAACTATACGAACAGACATAAACCGGAATTCCGCTGTTAGTAAAGAATAATTCAACTATAAGATAAAAATGACACTTTGACCTCTTTCCTTTAAAGCTAAGTAATCTTTGTGTAAATTCTCCATCACTTTTAAGTTAAACCGAAAGGAAACAAATACCTAGTTTTTGCAGTTAATACTGTTGCTATGACAGCAATGCTGTTAAAGTCCCTACAAAGCTTATTTTTTTAAGTTCCAGATGAAAAAATAGTAATTTTCGAAAATATAACCTTTTCTTGCCGTTTCTAATACATCTTTTAGACTCGAAGCGTGCAATGATGACGTAGCAGGAGGCATATGACGTAGCACGAGGCATGAAGAAGAGACAATATTTTTTATCCCAAAAAATTAAATTCTGGCTACAATATTCACATTGTTATAACCTTAGTCAATGAATTATTCCTTTGAAATAGTTTTAAATAAAAGTTGTCCGACGTTTTTAACAGAAGTATGATATTTGAAACAAAAACAACATTATTCACTGCTGCTACGTCACAGGTTACCAGTCCCCAGCCTGCTAGATCAAAACTTACATTCCGATCTTTTTTTATTTTTTATTAAAAAGCATACTTCTAAAGACGTGGAAATTTTCTTTGTTTTTTTTCAATTTTGAGTTCACATACTGAGTAAGTAGAAACAAAACGTATTTGCTTAATTAACAAGCAAACATAACTAACCCGACACCATCGCCATTTCTGACTATAAATTCGCTGGTGCCACTGTTTGCTTGATTGGCAATCAACGTCAAAAAGCTATGAAACGTAACTTTTCCAAGGAGTTTTACATAACGTGCCATCTCTACTGTAACTCTTGTAAAGTCTTTTCCAAGATCTCTTGGATTCCAAGTTACCTTTGACCGCTGACCTTCTGTCATAGCTCCATCAATCGAAGATTGACGGAAAACTCGGGGTGCGTCTCTTGTAATTGGCACTAGTTAAAAACGGCAAACAAAAGTTCTAAAAATAAATGTTTATTTATTTAGTAATTTGGCGGTAGCAATTTGTCTTGAGACATATTGAATGTTTTGCTGATGATTATAAAAACAGTATTTTCGTATAAAGTAATTAAGAACATAGTTTTTAGAAAATGATCAAAATGATTAAAGTACCTTAGCTACCAACAACGTCTCTAACATTCATTAAGGGCTGAGAATTAAGAGAAATTAAAATCGCTTTACATGAAAAAAATCGGCCAAAGAATCTAGGAGTCGAGGTTCCATCAATTGAAACTCCCAAATTGAGTTTGCCAGTAGTCTTCATCATTGGCACCGTGCATACACCATGAATTGCGTTGACAACAACTCCGTTTGTAGGGTTTTCAAAACCAAACATACAAACTAGTTTGGATGTAACGTTGTTGAAGCAAGGGCCGGAGATAACTACGTTGATTCCCCCCAACATTCTAACAGATGAAGGAAAAACAGCAAGCGTTCCTATTAGAAAGGTAAAAAAAATGATAAATGTAATGCATGTTTCTTTATATGTATGTGTTTTTATATTCAAGGTATAGGACTAACCTTACATAGAGGAAAATACACGTTGACGCCAACATATGAAGTTTATCTTCGGTGGAAAAAGGAGATTTCATTTCAGCTACTATCGAAAAGGGCAGTAAAACAAATCAGGATAAGAACTAAGGATAAGTGTAAAAGGAAAAATAAATGAATACCAAAAAGTGTAGAAGTTGTAACGACCAGAGCAAGACTCGAAAGGATGCCGTTTCAAAGTCACACGTCCTCTTAGATAAAACCTACCCAATTAGGGAGTTTTAATAATAACCAACAACTTTACCTCACCGCATTGAACTTGTTCTTAATTAGGGCCCCACTCAGGAGACGTGTGACTAACAACATTATATACTGAAAGTACAGAGTCGCAAATATTTCCTTTTTCCACGAGGAGGTGACCTTCAAACGTTCACGCGGGCGTATAATTTTCATTTTATTGTATAGATATAAGTGTTTCGCTGGGAAAACGAGGAAACACAGTAAAAGTCAAAGAAACGAAGTTATCTTCACTAGAAAGGATGTGGAAAACATTACACTCGTACCCCGGATATGTAGTTTTGTATGAAGTACACGAGTTGTTTGTTTTACATTTAAATACTCATATCTATATAATAAAAAATGTTTATGTTTATACAGACATGTATTGAAACATGATCTATACGTATGTATGTATGTATGCGTGCGTGTATGTGTGTGTACGTGTATGTATGTATCTATGTCTTTGCTTGGTGACATTGATGTATATATGTTAGAGTATGTATGAATTTATACACATTCATGTAGGAACGAGGTTACAACGGTACGTTTAGACCTTTTAAAAAAGACTTCATGATGGCGACACAAGATGAAGATCATTTCATATTGCCAACACTCTGAAAGTGTAATTGTTTCACTGCGTAATTATTTCTCTTTTTAGGTGACATTCAATAACTTCTTGGAAAGATTTGTCTACACCATTTGCTTTTGTGTTTGAATTATGCATAGAAACAAACGTATTTTAATATTATTAGCTAACTAGGAAAACAGATTATGTATACGTATCCTTAGGTACAAAAGTTCGGTTTCGAGAAACTACAAGTTAGCGGTCGTTTAATTTGCACCCATACCTTGCACATTGCATCCACCAACCTCAATTGAGGCCTGGTCGATTCTGAACATCCACCGGCCAGGAATAGCTACATTACTGGTGGTTGTAAAATTTAAAACTGCACTTGTTCTAGAGCCCGGTATGTTGGAGAAACGTATTCCGTCACCAGCGTTAAACCCGGCCTTTAAATAAAAGTATCTAATCGGTGAAATGCAACCGCAACAGCATTAAGTGTATGTTTACGCGCCTTTTAGTTCAAAGTTACATACGTGGGAAAAGCAAAATGCCGCAGAACAATGAGAGGTACTTTAGTTTTTGCTCGGACCCTTACTTAAGTATATAATAGTCTCTTGGCTTTTTTATTGGTTTCCATTAAAACCGCAGCACCCGGAAAACCGCATTACCATTTGCAAATTCCGTGTTCCTGAAAGATATTCATCCAATCGATATAAAATCTATGTAAAAACTTTGCACTAGTAATTAGTGTCCAATTATCATTCAACTAATTAAGACACATGATCTCTAGTTGGTTTCCATGACAATGTCAAATCTGCAAAACTGTTGACATATAACGATTTGGAAACGGTTAAGAATAATTTTATTTCGCTCGGCAAGATAGTTGCACATGATCAGTTGCCTTGAAATCAATATGTATAATTATTGTATGGCAATAACTTCCAAAAATCTAAAAGTGCGTTTACTAGCCCATGCTCAAAAGATGTGTTTTTAGTCAAAGAACAATTGTGCGGAAGATTTTCATGCCATTTTCTTCTCAGATTGTCTAGATATGAGAAACGAAACTCGATGACTTAAAGAAAAAAGCAAAACATTGAGAGAGAAAATATATGAAAATGTGTATGGGCAAAACGTTGACATTAATATTGAAAGTTGGTTAGCTAAAACAAAGTTATGCTGAGGACTAAACCCTTGTTTTTCGTGTTTAAAGCCTACCAATAGAAACAAAGGCGGTCGACCACAAACTAAACGTGTTAAGATACAAGAGTAAAAAAGATCTATACTTGTATTTCTTTATGCATTTCCCTCTCTCCAGCTCTCTTTTTTTCCTGCATTACACATACTTTTAATTTTGATTGACCAGTAAGCTAAACGGCACATTATTTGTAACGTATTTAGTGCCCTATCTCTTCTCTATAACGAATTGTTTAAAAATACAAAGCTGCTTACTCTGTAAATATTGGAAAGAGATGAAATGAAATGAAGTAAATAGAGTAAAAAAATATTATTTCTGTTTCATACATTTATTTTCACTTGTCCGGTAGAACACTAAAATATAGAGGACTAGCCTCTAGTTTACTCAAAAACCGTGAAACCTAAGTTTGGACAGGGACTTAAACATGGACAGTTTTTCAAAATGTTCTTTCGCTCGGAGATATAGGAATAAGGAAGAGGCTATTAAGGTATAAAAACATACTTAAACGGCTTATATAGAGCTCTTGACTTTGATGAAAGAATGAATTTGACCAATAAAATATATATTTGCACTATTAAGTGTAGCAACTTACCTGTGCTGGTGTTCCTCCAAGTCCATTTGAGTTTCCACCACTTGCAGTTCCAGTTGTCCATACAATTTTGTTGTAGTTAAATATCACAAAGGAATGGCGACCGTTTGTAATCAGAACAGCTTGGAACAAATTTTTCTGATCAATTGAAAATTGATGATGATGAGCAAAACGATTGAAAACGTAACCGGATTTTATAACAACCAAAACATTTTAAACATCCCAACTTATACCTATATTTTGTCCATTTATCATGTTGTCTAAGATGATTTATAACTGAAAACCCTTTTAGGTAAACCTAAAATTGCAACCATAAAAACTTATGAACTTGGGTTTAGAAACTGAAAATATACAAATATGAAAATGACGTAATGATGTTTTATGTCGTATATAACGTGTTACTGACTTTGTACTATATGTTTTGTTAGGTCGTGTAACATGGTCCTGTTAGTTGGTGCCAAATATTGTTTCGGGGGGAGGGGGGGATG
>JANVCF010098436.1:0-12290 GCA_025388745.1 Hydrozoanthus gracilis
AGAATTTCAGATTTTAAATTGATTTATTTCAATTTTCACTGTGTCTCTTGAACAACTTTACTCTTCTGCTGCTCATGGACAAACATGTGTACTGATAAGAAGCTTTTAAAAGCCCTTTAGCAAATGGCCTTTTATGCCCACCTTCTATTTGCTGCATAGTTCAATGCAACATGGGGGACTTGGCAACAACCTGTTAGCTATGAGGAAAAAATATTAATTTTCCTTTGGTATTTTTTAGGTTACTTTTTAAACAGAGCACTGGGTTTACTTCAATGTGGAAAATTATGATGCCGTGGTATTCTTTAAGGTATTTGGGGGAATTTCAATGCCAGAGCACCCCCTTAGGGATGTGCTGTCTTTCTTGGTATAATTTTAAACTTTTTGATCATAACAAGGGTATGTTCAAAGCCCAGAACTTTAAACATGGTATATGTATATAGCTCTTTAAATATCAAGGGTTATAGATCTGATGCTCATAGTATATCATAAACCGGGTGGAATATTTTTTTTAATTAAAGTCATAAACTGGGTACAGACATATTTGTTAACCCTTGTCCTGCTAAAAACGGTTTCACTTAAACTAAAAATGTTCTAACTTCGAAACCATTACTTGAAAATATACAAAGTGACCATTCATTTTCTTTGTCTTTACCAGTAGATTCTGAAAAGGTCCATTGTTTCAAGAAATTTTGAAGTTTATAATTTTGTTGCGATTTTATAACTTTAAATTTTGAAAATGCAGCAAGATAAGGGTTAATAATTATTGTCTTTATCAAACAGCTACAACTGGCCAGCTTGTGGTGGTCTGCTTTCCTAAAACAGCTGTAATACTGGTCCTCACATTAAGTTTAATTTTTGCCTCTCTCTCTCCCCCCTTAGTATAAAATTTGCATATATTGTTTTTCTGTTATAAAATATAGACAGAAATTAATATAATCTAGCCTTCATGCATAATTTTTTTTGCTTACATAAAGGAGATTATGCTGGATATTTTGAATTTTTTATTTTAAAAAAAGATGGTGGTGGTTACTTGAGCAAATAAGTTTGAGAGTTGTGTCGCTCTTTTTGAAGATATTGGTGATGAAATTAAATTTTTGGTGTGCAGGAGTTAATGATAATTTTAGTATTTATCAAAATCATTAGGTTTAGAGAATATTTAGGTTATTTATGTCTTAGTAACTAAGTTAATCAAAGATACTCGATGTGTGCAAATGATGACTGCATGTGACAAATTTATTAATTCACAGGACCTCCTGAAAACCACCCTTACTGATTGGAGCTTTCCTGTTAAAGTATTATTATTTATTATTTATTAATTACTATTTGAAACACATCTTATTTATCTTTGCTTGCCAATAAAGTTATGGTATTGAATTTAATAATGATAATAATTGTGAAACTAAACTATGATTATTAATTCTTTAATAAAATGTAACAAGTTGTTATGTGTTCTGATTTTGTTCTAGGGCTGGATGAGAATCCTAAATTACTTTGGCCCTCCACAGCTTGTCTTGCTTGTAATAATAACCCAGATTCAACTTATGCAGGTATAGTGGTGCTCAAAATCAAATGTACATTTGCTCATGAGGCAAATTGCAACCATGAGCATATGGCGATCTGCTTGTAAAATGATCGCACCTTGCTTGTATTTTGCGTGAGATTTGATTGTAAGGTTAGCAACTGACTTCAACAGTCATTAGATTAGGAGTTCAACATTTCTGGCCTGGTAATTTATAAAGTAATTGACTCAAAGAGAAAGAGGTATTGTTAGTAAGCCAGTTAGCATGATGGTAAACTGCAAACAAATCTGCAAACAAATGCAATTGTTCTTACAGTGCACATAGCTACAGATGAAGATATAGTATTGACTATTTAGAAAGTTAACAAAACAGGCAGAAACAATCAATTGATTGTTAGGGGTACCAACTGGCCAAATTGACCATAATATCTGGCAAGCTAATTGCCCTTACTTGTATTTGTGGACTGAATTGTGAATGAAGCAGCTAAACGAGGTTGAACCAAAAACATGTAATGGCGCATATTGCTGCCGCTATATGGCCCATGCATGACCTCGGAACACAGCTGAACAGCCAGATAGAATTAGCTCGGTGTCAATTTTGTTGAGGGAAGAAAACTGGACAGCCTGGAGAAAAACCCTCAGAGTCAGATTGAGATCAGCAAATCTCAGTCCACATGTGGAAACCAGGACTCGATCCTGGGTCCACAGAGGTGGGAGGCATGAGCATTAACCGCTCGGCCATCCTGACTCCCCACCATCTAGGTTAATCAACAGGACCATAAGTCCCTTAAGATAAACCAACTTTCTAGCATTTACATGCAGATCTCAAAAGGCTTTCTAAGCTTTTCAAAATGTCCACTAATATCCAGAAATGCATGCATCTACAAAAACTACAAAATTTTCCAAACACTGAAATAATTATTATTTGAAAGAGTAAAACTCAAGATCCTCTGCAAAAACTGCAAAAACTGCAAGATTTATTCCAATGATTTAAAATCAAGACCCTCTGCAAAAACTGCAAAACCTACAAAAAAGCAAGATTTATTTGAATTAGGAAAACTCAACACCTGCGAAAAACACAAGATTTATTTGAATTAGGAAAACTCAAGACCCTCTGCAAAAACTCAAGATTATTTTGTTTTCAAATTATGCAAACTCAAGGCCTTCAGAAAAAACTGCAAAATCTGCGAAAAGCCTGAGGTTTATGTGAATTAAGAAAATTCAACATCTTCTGCTAAAACTGAAAACCCAGGAAGAATCATTTGCATGATTTAAAATCAAGACCTTCTGTGAAAACTGTAAAATATGCAAAAAACCTAAGATTTATTCGAATGATTTGAAATCAAGACCCACTGCAAAAACTTTTCTGGATATTTCTCATATGCCTGTAGTTTCTAACTGATAATTTATTTAATTGCAGGTCCATGCATTTCTTCAGATTTAGGACCTACTCAGATGCATGTAAAACCTTTGTATTCTATATTGAACAAGTTTCCAACACTAAAGGTCAGTTATTATAAACAGAGAAGTGCCCAGACAGCAAGTGGAAGCTGTTGTTTTTTATTTGGCAGTCGTCAGAGTCACATCTAGATTTATGTGCATGTTTGAGTGAAGGCCACAAATATGTTGCAACTAGTTTGAAAACAAATTTTAAGTTTCATTAGTACTCTGCAGGTGAATAATTTTGACTCCAGTGAATAGATATCACCTCGAGGTCAGAAAGGACAAATGCCTCTAAAACAAACTAAGCACTGCTTACAAAAACTAAATGGTAAAATATTTGCTGCTTATTTACAACAAATAAAACTGGTTTTCTGCTTTGAACTTACTTTAAAAAGTCATGTAAATAATGCTGATGTAGTATGGATTAACACGAGTTTGTTCTCTGACAATTACACTTTTTTGTGGTCACTGAAATTTTAAAAATACTAGTAAAATAATATAAAAGCAGAATCAGATGGTGTACAGTATGTTGGAACTATTGTCTGTCAAAGGATGTCTGTAAAGTAACAAATGATGTGTGAATTTTAATCTTTTTTTGAGTGCCAAGGAAACTAAAATGTTTTTATCAAGTTTTTGGATTTCTTGTTTCTACTGCTTTGAAAACAGCCATTGGTTTTAAACTTCAATATTATGAGGCAACTTAAACAGAGCTGTTAACTTCAGGAAATTCAATAGAAGAGACTTCACTAGTGATGAGCTACAAAAGAGATTCGCTGAGTATTTACCAATTTAGTAAATGTTTCAATTTGAATTTTTTTCAAATATGAAGACTGAACTCAAGCGCATCAGAAAAGATAGCCAAGCAAAATTAATAAGTAATGCTTAATTACTGACTAAAAATATGTCATTCTGTCCATAGTATAAACCTTTATTGCAGAATTAACAAGGTTTTCTTTCAAAGTGCAAGAGAATGACTCCCACTTTGAAATGTCTCCTATTGAATGTATGAGAGTTGATAGCTCTGCTTAGATTTTGTTTGTTTGTCTTTGTGAGTTAATAAGTTAAGAGCTAATTAAAATAGATTTTTTAATGTTTTCTCAGATAGCAATATATCATCTCCAAACTAACCAAATTATGAAGAGTAAGAACAGTACCCCAAATCTGTTAGTTGGTTATGCCACATAAGTTAAGAGTCAGATATGTAATTAGTCTTGACAAAATTGTCTAACTCTATGTCAAGTCAACTTAAAAGTTGTTAAAGTGTAAATTTGAAGGTGATTAAAAAGTTTTCTTTACTGATTATAGTTAGCAATGATTGTATGTCAGTGCAGTGGTAAATCTAAGATCTAGAAAATAAGGGTTTGTTGGAGCTCTTGTTGTTGAAAATGGGGGTCCACTTCATGGATTTGGGAGTCCTCTTTAGTATTCATGAAATTATAACAGAATAATAAATCAAATCGAATTAAGGCACATGTAACACATGAAATGTTCATTGCTCGTTTTCTTTGATTTTCCTGTTGAACTTTCAATGGTTTAATATAAAATTTTTCTACCTCTAAATATGTTGAGATTGAGCATTTACTGGATTTGCCTTTTTAAGACAAGCAATGGAAAAATCATTCTTAAAGGTTTCACCAGCTGGTTCAAGTGTCAGACAATACAAACCATGTTTTTCATCAAGACAACAAAATGACTAGTTTATTTAATTGCTTTCAACAACTTGTTCAAAAGTTAGAATGAATAACACTGATCATTTTTATTTTCCATATTCTTATTTAGCCTGAATGAAAAGAGTATGCTAAATGATATAAAACTACCTTGCAATTACTTTCTGTTGGCCAAAAAAAGGAACATTTTTTAAATAGAAACACAACTAACACACCAACTTTCTAGGTTAATATTACTTTAGTAATAGCTAAGTTTAAGCTGCAAAAACGTCTTCAAAAACTTCAGAAAGAATTGTTTTGCAAACATTTTTGTACAGTCTTCAGGGATCACCTTGAAAGTCCTTGAATCTCAAAATAAAAATTCAAGCCCTTGAAAATTGGATTCGGTACTGGAAAGTCTTTGAAATTTGTAGCTAATTTCATCCAATTTAGATTCTAGATTGCCTTATGAAAAAGTATATGCTACTGACAGGGATGTATCAACACATAATGGTAAAAACAAAAAAAGATCATAACATCTCTTCAAACATCGATAAAATGCCCCATGCACATACACATTCTGGGATACTAATGTTTTTTGACCTGATTGGTTGAATGTCTGGAATGTTAACAGTGTGTTTACTGTTATGCAAAAAGTTTCTAATTGTTCTTTTTTCAAAAAGATCAAAAAGTCCCAGTTTTGACTAAATTGGGTTGCACTTGCACAAACAGGTAGAGCAGTGGTAAACTACAATATAAATGTAAAAAAAGTTAAACTAATCAGAACAAGATACGAAATTTGTGTGTTCAAAGTAAATATTTGTCAAAGTAGTAAAGACAAACATCCTGAACTATATTGCAGCTCAAATCAATTTATTTTGATACTACCTTAATAGACCAAAAGTTGTATTTAGTTTAGTTCAGGCTTTCAAGTGATCCTACATTTCCTATTATTTCCTACTTTTTTTACCCTTCTCCTGGTATTCCTACTTTTGTCTTGAAATTCCTACTATTTCCTACTTTTTATATGCCGCAATTTCAACAAATTGTGCAAAGTTGTATCATGCAGGAATAGGGAGTAAGCCTTGCAGGTGTTCAGGGTTAAAGCCTGGACCACATGTCGCAAGGAAGATTCATTGACAAACAATACTTCATCTGGCATGTCCAGTCCAGATGGCTTACACTCATACCAGCAGTGAAACGAGTCACAGGCAGACTAGAAGCAGTTCATCAGTACATCTTCAAAGATCTGTACCAAAGGCTGCATTCTTAGTCCTTCTTCTAAGACCTCACTTGTCCTACTTTTCTCCAACTTTCCCCTCAAAATCCTTCTTTTGTCCTACTTTTAAAAATGTTTTGGTCCTACTTTTCTCCTACTTTTTCACCTCGGTGTGCTTGAAAGCCTGTTAGTTATTAGTTATTAGGTTGTGAACATTAGGTATAAATGAAATTGGTCAAGGTTAACTGAAAGTCATGGAATTTCTTTGTTAGTTTTGATTTTGATTGGGAAAACAAATTCCTTTTAAATTTTAAACCATGTACGATATGATAGGTTTGTCTTAAATTAACAAACTTAAGTTTTTTTACTCTAAATTCAAGAACATTATGCAGTCGAAGTTGTAGTCAGTGTTTAGTAGGTTAGTAGCTTGTTTTTTGGAGTCCAGATTATTTGGATTCTAGATATTTTTTGGTCATGGGAAATTGCATTTTGTCATGGAAAAGTCTTGTTTCCTCATTTTCAGTGTGAACCCTTTGATAGAATCAGATTGTATTTGTTGCCATGAATTGCATATCTAGCTGCTTTTTTGAATGTCATGTAACTTTTTTAAAATTGTGGATGTTGGAAAAAATAGCTTCTTTTTGCAATCTTTGAACAGGTTCCATGTAACTATAAATAGTAAACCCCTCAATTGAAAAACTGACACACACCCCCAATGATGTGTCATGGCACCATGAGGTGTAATAAAAAATCAGTTTTTCATTAACTTTAATATCTTTTTTGTCATTTTGCTTGTCATGAAGAGTAGAAATTATTAATTGGTTCATTCTAACTTTTGAAACAGTTGATGAAACCCTATAAAAGTGACCATTTATTTTGCTTGTCTTGAAGAGTAGAAATGATTGGTGTTATTCATTCTAACTTTTGAACCAGTTGATGAAACCTTAAAAAGTGACCTTTCATTTTGCTTTTCTTGAAGAGTAGAAATAGTTGATGCTATTCATTAATTCTAACTTTTGAACCAGTTGTTGAAAGCAATTAAATTTACCATTCATTTTGTTGTTTTGATGAAAAACATGATTTGTATTGTCTGGCACTCGAACCAGCTGGTAAAACCTTTGAAAGTGATATTTTTTTGCTCACCTTAAAAGGTAGATCCACTAAATGCTGAGTCTCAACATATTTAGAGGTAAAAAATTTTGTAAACCATCGAAAGTTCAACAGGAACTTTAAAGAAAACGAGCGATGAACGTTTCACGTGTTACACGTGCTTTCGTTTTGAATTTATTTTTCTGGTTTTAGTTTGCATTTTAATTTGATGAATAAATTTGGATACTGTTCCTTGCCAAATTGATTTAAACTTACAGCTGCTATGACTAGTCGAAAGTTTCGGCGAAAACAACGCTAGATTACTCTATATAGATTAATTAATACTTTGAAGTGCTTTTTAATATGTTTAGCAGTACTTGTGAACTTGCAGAAGGTTTTGTTTTCGAATCGAATATGTATTAGATTTTTAACAAAGCACTATAAAGCGCTATAGTAACAAATTATTTTATTTGAATTCTTGTTGTTGTTCATTGAACGTTTTCGTTTTTCTTTTTTTTTTGAATGAACTGAATTGAGATAGCAAGTCTGTTTTAGATGAGACTCAAAAACATTTATTCTTTCATTTGGAGCCCAAACATGGAGCGTACGAACCGGAAAAGAAAGGCAATTTAACCTTTGTGGATAACACCATTGAAATTTGATCAACGAACGACAACTGAAGCATATACCGTATGTACGCAAAATTCGCCCATGTGAATAAACCGCTTGGAGCCATGCTGTGCTATCACCGATGACATTGACCAAAATCCTAGCCGTCGAGATACATCAGAAAAACAGCGAGAAGTTAACTTTTTTTCTGCTCTAATCGCCGAACTCAACCTTTTTGTGAAACAGCTCGCACGGAAGTTTGACAGATCAAACTAAAATGATTGATTTGTTGTTGTTCGCAGAAGACAAATTAAAGCATTCGGTGGAAACATTTAACTTTAAGCTCTGGTAGAGAGCTATAGAGAAAAATTTTAAATGTCGAGAGGTGGTTTTAGATAAACAGTTTTCCATTTTATCAGAGTCTAATTATTTTGAGAATTTATCGAGTCGCAATAGGAGCAGACAATATTTCCTTATAGCCAGTGAGCTTGGCGGCGTTCAGGTTAGTTGGTTAGTGTTTCTGTATCAGAGGTTACAGACATCCTTGGGACAATACAAAGAACACAAACAAATACCAGCAAAGATATCAAGAACGTTCGAAAATATTTACGGCTGAATACCTCGATATATTTAAGACGATTCAGTCTTCGCCCCAAATTTAGCTATTCTTTAAGGAAAAATTAGTACGGTATGTTAGTTTTGAGTTCAAAGGGAACTTACCTTAGAAAACGGGAGTCCCAACGGGCGGTGCGTACCATTTTATTTGTCCTATATTCATGAATGATAGGTTGGAAAAATCCAACGGCGTGCTTCACTTTCTAAAAACTCGTTCATCGTGTATTCTTGCTGTGGTGGTGTTACGCAGCCAACGGTTCAACACAGAACTCCAGTTTGGGCACCAAACTGTCTCTAATGTCATGAAGCGAATCACTTTTTTGTTCCGTTTCAGCTGTGGCTTACCTTGCCCTTCCAATTTTGAATTAACGCTATGTCGTGTTTACGTGAACTCACAGATATTGCCCTGTCTTGAACTAAATCGAAAATTCGAAATTTGGTTTCGGCACTTTAAAATGTTGACCGACTGACTACAAACCGTGTTAACATTTTCGAGCACTAGAATTTGAGCCCTATCACATTACACTTCAGGTTTCGCTTTTTTTTCTTTAGTCGCAAATATTACCCCCTAGGCCTAGGGACGGCCCCCCCAAAAAACTGTTGTTTATTTACTTAGCCATCGAGTTTACCTTGAACCATGCGTTGTTTAGCGTAGTATTTTACTAGGATCTCAAGCGATACAGATGAGAATTTCAAGGTTAGAAGCTTATTTACAGAACATCAAAGCTGAGACAATTTTGCGCTAGAAATTCGATGTAAATTTATACTTTTCAGTTCATAAAGGTTAGGTAGTTTAATTTCAGTTTCTCGCAGACCCGTTTCCGGGCAAAACTTGATTCGAAAGTGGGCTGATTTATGAAATCATTGCGTGTTAGCTTAAGAATAGTATCACAGCACGTGCAATACTGCAATTCTTTTTCAGTATATTTCTGGCGTTGACCGTACGATGAAACTTTTAATAAATCGCCAAATTTTAAGAGCTTCGAAATCCAGAAATTGGCATCCAATCCTGATTGTTTTAAACGCTGATATTAGAATAATCTGGGCCTGCCACTCAGGTGTTAGCAAAACAGAAAATGTATTTTTTTAAAAGCGTATTACGTATGCGGTCTTTTTGAAGATAAAAGCGTCGGTAGCTTATGCTGAAAATCAAGCCCAGTGCAACAGTAAACTTCAAGGGAATATTCTGGTTAATTCAAATCTAATATCGAATGTCAGCTTTTAGCTGCGTGGATCAGTGAAGTTTCTGGTTTTTCGATATGCTTAGAATTCGGACAAAAATCTATTGGCAAAACACCATTAAGAGCCCCGCCGTTCGGCATTTGTTTTGGCTAGAAATTTGACTTTCGATTGAACTTTTAACCGCCATAGTGTTTCGATCTGCACAGCAGTAATAAGAAAGGCTGTCATTTTGATCTATGCTGACTGACTGCTCAGCGCAATTAAAAAGCGCAGTTGTGAACATCGCTCACTTCAGACCCAGCTGCTTCAATTTCACGAAAACAATGCTAAAATATTTGCATTTGCTCAGGCAAGTGACAAAACGCAGAAGATTAAAATAACTTGTTTATTCGCGTCTTTCCGAGTGCATCATTTGAAAACATTGCGAAGGTGTTATTCCTGTCGGAAGTTGGGCATTTGCTATATGCCATATTTGGAGAGACATTAGTAGCTGCGCGCTTTTGATCAGGTGACTGACTATTCACTTTCATAGCTTGACAAAACGAAAAGTCTATCACCGCTGTAGGGTCCAATTCTATAGTATATGTAAGATCGCGAGTTCATCTCATATAATCATGTGTGAATTACGCGAAGATTAAGTTTCCTGGATTAAAAGCGGTAGCTAGCTTTGATCAAAGATGGCCGGTTTCGAAGATAGCTGCGGCTTCTATTTCATTTTTGGGTTGTTTACTTTTTTTGTGTGGATGGACTTGAGTTTCCTCGGGGAGCTCGGAGAGAAAGGAGTAATGTACAACTCGACACTTACCGAAGGATTGATGTTCCCAGTCAAATCCCTCAAGCTGAGAATGCAGGATCACACTACACATTATATCAACCTTCCACTCATGAATTTCTTCGACGAGAAACTGGGTATTTCTTACCTTCCCGGAGTTTCGCCAAACTTGATAAGTTTTAGCCATCTGGTTGTAGCGATCGTTGCCGGAAAGTGCTTTTCTTCAGGGAGTTTATTTGTCCGCCGACTGGGAGTAATTCTCTTTGAGTTGCGATACGAATTGGATGTCTTGGACGGTGTTGTGTATCGGACCCAGTCGCATTTGAAAAACACGTTCGTGTCGGGATGGGGGTCATATGGCTATATTATTGACGCTTTCACGGACACTTGCGGGGGAATAATTCTCGCAATAGGATGTACAATCTACCTTAACCGTCACCCTCCACAGAAAAAAAAGCAAGTTAAGACTTTTGATGGCGAACTAGGCAAAATGTTTAATTATCATAAAGAAGGCGAAGAAACGAAATACTCCTTCGTTAGCCCGCGAACCGTCACTCTTTATATGGCCCTTGCTGCAGTACAAGTCTGGCTTAGAAGTTTTTTTTGGGATTTTTATCTCCGCTCGTATCATGAACTTCTCGAGGTTCATAGACCCGGAGTTCCAAAGGTAAGGAAATGGTTATTCTATAATGGGTTACGCATTCTAGTTATTCTCTTAAAGATTTTACTTATTTATCAGGGAAGCTTTTCCTTTTCGTAATAGCTGTGGTAGTAGTACGTCATTTGCAATAATAAACCTTTGCTGTTGGCCATGGAATCTCATGTCTAGATCTCTGCCAGACATGCGTAGTTTTAGCGCAGTGTGGATGGGTAGTTAAATAATTTGTGCGTATGTTTTTGAAAAGCTTTCGTTTGCTCGAGCAAATATTTCCGTTGTCGCGTAGAGGATCGGTAAAATAAAGAAGCGTTTCGACTTTTTGTGGAAATAGTACGAGAGGTGTTTTGCCCTTGTAAGCCTGAACGACAAACAAAGAGAGACGTTAGTATGCAAAACATCGGGTTACATTTTTGTTGCTGTTATCTTGATCTGAAAATATACTCAGCAGCTGCGTTTTGTTCGCATCCTGTTTCGGCAATATTGGGTGCTTAAGCAATTGCTCAGAGCAAATGGCGAATTTCGTATATCAATTATTTTGTTCATTGTCCATGAGTTGTGTAAGAAAACCAACTTTCCTCGAGTCACGCGTCCAACATATTTTAATTTCGAATGACTCACGCTGTTTAATTTCAAGAGCAACACAAAAATCAACAAAGCTTCGAAAATAAGAATGAAAATTCAAACTCAGTTTCGACACACAGTCAACAAAGTTTTTAAAACATTTATAAGCGTTCATTTGTTTGTTCGGTAGGTTTTCTATTGATGAGGTTTTTGAAAACAATGCCACATGTCTTAACTTAAATTGTTTCTTTGTTCTGTGACACCGCCGCCGACAAGTAGTTTGTCTATCTTCGATCCCAGTTAATAAAATTGAGCCGAATCGAATGCTAACAAGCCCAGGTGTGTTATTAATATTATATTATTCTCTAGCGATTGTCATAAAGAACGTAAATCTTTGAAGCATTTGACTCGTGTCTTCTGTCGACTTGTGTGAAGGATACGGACTGTTGCAATGTGCGAGTCAATTCCAGCCGCGAGCATCCCCCCCCGGGTAAACCTCGGGCACATTTGAATAAATTGCTCAAACTCGCACATAATAAACAGACATTCTTTCACTCTTTGAGGTTATATATTCTGATTTTCAGGCTCGAGTTTAGGAGAAGGGGCCGGTCTAGCCTGCGAGCAGGCTCTCCTGTTTATGGTTGGGGAACGAGCGAGCCTCCCCTCTCCCCATTCCCCTCACGGCTCGTTCCCCAACCGTAAACTGCTCGCAGGCTAGGGCCGGTCGGGCCGCTGCCCCCCTTTTGTCAGTGAACAACTGACTTTTAAAAATTAAAATGTGCTATTCATCGGCAAAATTTACATCTCTTAGTCTTATTAAAAATAAGGCGATAAACTTAAATACCTTTTATATTGATTTTTTAAAAAATGAATAGCCACGGTACAACAATTCCGCCGGTATGCGTTGGATCACTGAAGTGAACGAATTGGGCTCACGGAGATAAATGTAAACGAAAAAGAATAGCCAATACAACGCA
>JANVCF010098547.1:0-12290 GCA_025388745.1 Hydrozoanthus gracilis
AGAAGCAACGTTGCCCCTCGAGCAGTTTGTTAGACTCAGTGCTGATGATATGTTATGCTTTGCTTTTTTCAAACTCAGAATTTGTCATGTTGTCGAGTTTTGTTTTTCTGAGAGGGTCTTTAATTTCTCTTCTCCTGACTCTTTACTGAGATTAGTTTCATTCATTGTTGTGCTTTTTACATTGTTCCAGTTACAACTCCGCCTCCTTTTATGTTAATATGCTATTTCTGTCTTTAATTTTGATTCATTTTGGTATAAATGTCTTATCCTTTTATTGGTTTGGAAGTAAACTAATGTGTATTCGTGATTAAATTTCTTAAAGTTATTCAACTGTCAAATGTTCAGCAATATACATAAAGAGGGAAAGCCATCACATCATTTACTTCATGCAAAATTACAGTAAGAAAAAATGAAATGACAGCTTTAGTCAGCTTTGCAGTTCTTTGTTGCTTACACATTTAGAGGTAAAAACAAATTCAGCTATCCATTACAAATGCTGCTACTTTAATTTTTACGTTTTTCATTGAAATAGAAAAAAATAGCTCCTCTTGATAGGTTTTAAAATGCAAATATCTCGGCAACGCTTTTATTAAAGCTTCCAAAAATAGAAAAATCCCACGATGTTAAGTCAAACGTCTCCCCCAATTTCTTAATTGCGTTTGTGTCTATAATTGATAAAGTCTGTTTTCTAAATGGATTCGTTCCTGACACACGAGTAGCCATTGGTGCCATGAACACTGTAATAGGCAACAATGTTAGGATTTAAAATAAACTGCTTTTGATTTAATTCTAACATATTTGACTGGAGGAGACAAAGCAGTTACACAAGGAGCTAATATTGGTAACCGGGAAGGATGACAAACTCGAAAAGCATCGGAAACTTGACCGGCTTAGAAGTTGAAAGAGACATTGGTTTTCGTGAAATTTTTCTTGTGGTGTTTTACACCGCTGTTATGGTTGTTGGCTTTACAGGGAATTTTATGGTTCTTTTAGCTGTCTGTAAGAACAAAAGCAAAACGATGAGAAGTGTTAGCAACCTCTTCATAGTCAATATGTCTTTCTCAGATTTGATCATCGCGCTCATTCATCTTCCTTATCTAATCTACAACCTTTTCAAACCAGAAAAATGGCTTATCTCTGGAATGGCTGGCAATGTGGTTTGCGGAATCTTCAAGCTTCTTGTTTATCTGTCCATTGATGTATCGATGCTTAGCTTGGTCGTTATTGCAGCTGATCGGTTCTGGGGAGTTTGTTACCCAACAAGGCGACGATTGACAAATTCAAATGCAAAGAGGATTGTTGCTGGAACATGGCTGACCTCAATAGTCTTCAGCTTGCCTATGGTTTTCAAAGCGAAGGTGGAGCAAGACCGATGTTTCTTGGATACCTCGCCGACATTTTTATCTTACTATACAACAGTGTTCCTGGCAGTGTTTTTTCTTCTGCCTTTGATCCTGATTGTGAGTTTCTATCTTTCGCTAGGAATCAAGTTAAGGCAGCGCGTCATTCCTGGAAATGTTTCCAAAGCCGATGCAGCACTCAGGGAGAAACAAAATCGCAGAATCACTAAAATGCTAATCACAATTTCCATGCTTTTCCTTTTTTGTTGGGTTCCATACGGATCAATACATGCTTTTTTTATACTAAAGCACATTCGTGTCCCAAACCATCTTTTTGATGTCACAAGCTGTCTCGCGTATTCCAACTGTGCTCTCAACCCTTGTATTTATTTCATCTTCAATCAGCAGTTTCGCTTTGCCTTCAAGGATCTTTGTAGGACTTGTTGTGTTTTTTTTGTCACTGGACTCAGTTTCAAAGCCAGAGAAAATGAGGTTGTTGCAAAATCTCACCCAAAACCAAAACAGCTGCCCACACAAGGCCAACAATTGGAAAATACAAAAGTATAGAGAAATCGTTTAAAGGAAATTTTAGCTACTAGCAAAATTGTTATTACGACAGAATGTTGCTTAAAAGCGAACCGTTTTGAGGCTCTCATTAAAACCGCAATGGCTTATCAAAAGTTTTTTTCAGAATTTGATAACAAAGAAGCCTAGCATGAACAAATAATGCTCTCTTTTTTCATAATCTATCTTTAAAACTGGTAGCTGTTACAATATATATAGTTATCAAAAGAAAAAGCAAAGTAGTAAAGTGTAGTATTATTTGAGAATCATACTGAAAACTGAACACTACTTCGTTGCATTTAATTTCCTTCGAATACATATTCAATTTGTTCTAGTACTCTAGAGACATTCTTTTCACCTATGCAAAACATTAACGACCGTTCACACGATAGGTTTGTAGAAACCACATCACAATTAACGGCTTGGCACGGAAATCCAATAAAGTAAAGTATATGACTGACTGGAAACAGTAGCGTACAATATAAGATAAGAAATAGTTACTGTTTTATGAAATATGTAAAACTGCATTTAAAGGAGCTCCCGGTTTACAGATATAATGGAACTAAGTACAAGTAGGATTTCAGACCAAGATTGTAGGACACAAACTGAAAGTTCTATAACACTTTACTATCTCCATTTTGAAACCTTAGGGAAAAAGTCAAAACAATGGTACTTCCTAGGAACCCAATTTAGGGGGTGGGGTATTATGTGCCGCCACCCACCACCTTTTATAAAAATTGCTGAATTTCATGAGCAAATATCATGTTCAATAAAACAGATATTGATAAAGTGCTTGCGCCAACGCCTTCTTTGTGGACAAAGGAGTCGATAATGCAATAAAAACCAATACCCCTAAATCAGGTTTTGAGAACTTTTGTTGAGCTCTCAAAAAGTTGGGAGGGGTGGGGTGGGGGTATGTGCCGCTACCCACCACCTCCCCCGACAAAACTGGGTTCATTAAAAACGCTATTGTTTTGATTTCTTCCCTAAATACCCTGGGCCTAAAATATACCAAGGCATAAAAAGTTTCCACCCCCCCAAAAAAACCTCATTCGGGTTATAAAGTTACTCTAAAAATACCAATTGAAAGCTGGCATTTCCTCTGGATAACTAGCGGGTCGGCGCTAATTAAAATTTCCCCGTACGTGTTGCACATGCTGAACGCTAATCATATGGTGTAAAAAAAGCGTGCACGTATTAGGATGTTCGCCAAAGCACTTTTCGGCTTCACTTCTTGTTCAGTACGCACGTTTAACATGGCCTGCAAAATAGCGTCGCGTTTTTCAACCTTAGCAAATACCAGGGTTTTTGTTAAGACACGATTTCCTTTAACAACCCCTATAAAATACCGGACTGACTGACAATTTTACACTTTAAAACACAGCGGTCATACCTACCACCCAAATATAGGTAGTACCCCCAATTTCCCCCCTCCTCCCCGCAGGGTTTTAACCCACTATTGTTTTTAACCGATTAATTGAACGGCACAAACGAGTGCTCAACTTTTGGAATTCTTACTGATTTATAACTGAAAAGAGGATATTACATTGCCGCGTGCAGTTCTACTTGTTAGTAACCATGGCAACACCAATAAATATCCTCACGCATGTACACGAAAGAAAAAAAAGAGTATTTTCACTGCGTGCGAACGGTGCGATGAAGACATAATTATATATATATATTTTTTTTTTTGGAAAAAGGGAAAATTCTTGAATTTCATCAGTGGATCTGTATATCAAGTGTCGATACGCGATGCGGGACCGCTGCTGAATTCCTTTCTTATTAGGCCTGAACAAAGATTTTGCGCATAATTGTCAAATTCAAGCCAGACCTGCGAACTCTCTCGTTAAAAGCTGGTACATAGGTACACTGGTCTCCCGGCCGGCCTCCCGCGCGCCGCGAGCCGAACTTTCCCGCGGGTAGCCTGTTCGCGGGGTTTTTTCTTAATATAAACTCATGTAGAGTAGTTGTTGAAACTTTGTTTTAAATTCTTGGTAACATAAGTTTTTTAGGATGTTCTTATTCCATAAATGTGTCTCCAGTCCTACTTTTATGTCTTTTCATTTCTCCCTTCAGGAGAGCGTTAGTTTTTGACAAACTTCTCCTTATTTCAGACCGGCAGGTCTTAGCACTTTGATAACATATTCATTGAATGAATTTTACGAGGTGCACTCGTCGCCAAGACATTTCTTAGTCAGTACCGTTTCTCTAATAAATAATTTCTGAACATCGCATTCTCGTACTTAGAAATCACTCTGAATTTTTCATTTTACAGTTCCTAAACATTTTTCTACACATTAACATGAAGAATGCTTCCAGTGTTGAAATAGTTGTATCTTTAATAAAAATCATATAGTAAACAAACTATGTGTAAATGCGCAATATTCTTATTTGTTTTCTACCGTGGTAATTTATTGTTGTTCAATTTGCATAAAATAAAAAACCAAGCATGTTTTTCATATATTTTTATCTTTGTTATGACTTGAAAAGATTGAAAATGCATTAAAGGAAAATTAAACACAGCAAGTTGATAAGAGTTAAACATTTGAAGGATTTTTAAAATATTAAAATAGAGAAAAAGGACTTCATTGAGTGGCGAAACTAGATTAGATAATGCTTTTATGAGGAAGGCTGAGTTTTTGGTGTCGAGTATTTTTAATTTTTAAATACAATCCCAGTTTATAAATACACAATTTGACTTAGAAGGTATAACAAAACCAAATTTTCAGAAAAATTCAGGCTGAAAATTCGTAAATATTCTATAAATAAACAAATAAATGATGTCATTTGTTGTCAACGTGGCTCAGAAGATTGGGCCCAACATGCCCAGAATGCAAAGCGAAGTGGAATTCTATTGTTTCGGCGTGCGATAGTGGCAGCCATCTTGTTTGAGGGAGAAGGAAGTCTTCCTCAAATTTGGTGCTAGTTCTTTCGAGCTAGTATATGAGTTGCCAAGCAATGGCGACCCGAAGAACAGGACAGCTAGTTCAAAGAAGTACAGCAAGTTCCAGCCGTGTTGAAGAAGAAAACCCCGATACCGAACCAAATGATGGATACGAAAGTGACGATACGGGGGATAAGAAAGAGACGAGATTGACCTTAATGGAAGAAGTGTTGCTCCTTGGGCTTAAAGATCGTGAGGTAATACTAACACGCCCTGAGTTAAGTTTGAAAATAATACCTTATCCTTCGTGTCTTTTTGCATATCAATCTCGTGTGTCCTTTTTACAGGGCTACACTTCGTTCTGGAATGACTGCATTTCGTCCGGTTTACGCGGCTGTATGATTATTGAACTTGGCTTGAGGGGTCGAATTGAGTTAGAGAAGAGCGGGATGAGAAGAAAGAGCCTTTTAAACAGAAAGATTTTGTGTAAAAGTGAATCTCCAACCGGCGACGTTATTTTAGATGAAGCTTTGAGACACATTAAAGAAACTGACCCACCGGACACTGTTCAAAATTGGATAGAACTATTAAGCGGTGAGTGACTCGCATTATTAGCGACAATATTCGATTTTCTCTATCAAGATTGTTCAATTTGTTGTAAGGTGACTAAGTATAATTGCAATTTTTGCCCAGATTCGTTAACTGAGATTATAAGTCCTCAGTTTCAAGAATAAGAAATGCTTTTTTCTTTGATTTTTTAAGTTACGTCCTCTGAAGATTTTGGTTTGCAAATACATTTCTTTTCGACGTGTCAGTATCCTTCCCTCTTTAATACGTGGAGCATAAAAATTACTAAAAGTTTTAACGGTTCTTTCCAGTTCTTAATTTTTATTGATTTGCTGCGTGATTTGTTATATATTAGGTATTATGTTTAAGCATCTCGTGGTAAGATTGTGCACGTGTGAAAGACAAGATCAAGTACTAATTTTATGTAATATATACGAGTAGTCGAAACTATGTACATTCTTGTGACAATTTTCGTACCATATCAAGTTCCTGTTAAAGGTAGCTAAAAAAAATTGACGTTCCTAATTGGGATTTTCTAGAAATGACACCCTTTAATGCCTAGTTTTGATGTAAGTGAGGTGTTAAACTAGAGTGGTCATTTTTTTACATGTATTAGTTCGCCATGATTGATAGTTACCAAATATAAAAGCTATAAGTGTTTAAAATTTCAAAAAGCCAGTGTTTTTCAACTTAATTTTTATCAACCTAATGACATTTTTTAGTTGAAAAAAATGGTTTTTAAAACGTTTTAACATTGGGGCAGTTTGGGTTTTTCCATCTCAGTTTGTCTTATGCTTGCCTTTGGTTAATCACGGCATGTCAAAGTTTGACCTCTCTAAAGATGATCAAATTGATCAAAACATGCATTTGTTCCCTTTTCTGTACAGCCTATATATTCTGTAAGTGGTATTTTTCCATGAAATGCATTTGTGTCATATACCAACTCTCTAGATGTAATGTTTTACAAAGTTATTCATTCTTCACAGGGTGAATGAATAGTAATGAAAATATACAACAACACAGAGTGTCCAGGTGTATATCTAACACAAGGCACCTCCCAGAAAGAATATGATTTTAATAGTTAACAATCAATTGGGTAAAACATGTGTTTCACCTTGCAAATGCTTCAAAAAATAAGTTGGTGAAAACCAAAAAAAAGACATATTGATGCTTTAAGAAAAGGTCTGTGTAAGAACTAGGGTAACTCCCATTGTTCTGCAGCATTTCACATTTCCCACACCAGAATGTTTAAATTTTCTTACTGAGAATACATCGACCAGTATACAACATGATTTTTTAAGTAAAAAGCAGTGCAACTCTATGCTAAAGCAATTTTTCTTTCGTGCTATAATAACTAGTCAGTCGTAGAATTCCACAACAAAAGCGAATAAAACTTTTTGGTTTTCAATGTTCCTCACAGATTTAAATTTAAAAACAAAAATGTTTCAACTAGAAAGGAATGAATGAGTGAGCTGGAACAAAATACATCAGCTTACTTATGAATGCATGGTCCATTTTAAAGGTTTAGCCAATCAGATCAACAGTTTCGTAGTATCGCAACTAGTACCTTTGTTATTGACCTCCCTAGTTCTTATTTGGATCTTTACCTAAAGTCATTCATGAAAAAACATGGTGACAAACCCTCTTCCCTAAATGCTACTGTTTCTTTGTGCTTCTGCAGTTGTCGAAACAGCAAACCATTGATTGTGTAGTGTTCTTTGTTTGAGCATTTATTAAGTACTCAAGATAATATCCTGTTCAGAAAGGTAATAGAGTAGTTTATGATGGGAAGGGTAGTCTCTCTCTGTAGATGCTCTGGAGTTCTGAATAATAGTACAGAGTTGATTAACGACACGAGGTAGAAAAATCTTCCAAATTTAGTAATTTAGTACAAGGCAAAGTAACGGTATTGAGTGAAAAATCTTAAAAATAATAATTAGTATTAAATTAAATTTCTACCGGTGTGGAAGAGTCCAATAAAAAATTGTCAGCTACTATCTCAAATGAGGAAGTGTCTCTTGCATTGTGTAAGAGTCAGGCAAACCAACACTTACCAGGAATCATATGTTACCAGGATAACCTGGAAACCCATGTATTTGGGAAAAAATGGTTCGGGGCCTGGAATTCCTTGAAAATTTTTTTTTAGAGTCACCTGGAAAAAACTTGAATTTTGCGATTGTGCTCCACTTAGTGTAATTTTTGCCGATTGAATTGTTTTAAGTATTTTCTGTAGTTTTTTCTGCTACTTTAAGAAACATCAGTGTTAATGTGTCATAAAACATCGGAAAAAAGTTCATATTTTGGTGCTTGAATTACCTTTTTTACTGTCTCCAATATGTTGAAATCTTGAAAAAGTTCAGTACACCTTGAATTGTGTTTTGAGCAAAAGGGACAAACCCTGTGATACAACTGTTCACAGGTGAAAAATAGTCATTTGGTTTGTTATAAACTGCTGCTAATAAAGTTACTGGCAATTCAACATAAATAGGGTGGAGAACATTGAAAACTTTGAAATGACCATACTGTCCTGATATGTTAACAGGGTTCTCAAAATGACCTGGAGGAGAAGGTTAAAGCTTCAGTGTAAATGACTTGATTCCAAATGAGCAAAACCAACTGTAACCCCGTTATACTAAAGTTCCTGGGGCAGGTAGTGCCTTATAAACCTTAGATTGCATTGCCCCCAAAGTCACCAAATGCAATAAACAGTGCTATAATTATTTGTGTTTGATTTCACAAGCTAAAACTGACTTCTTCAATGGAGCCATAATGTTTCTTGTTTAACATGTGGAAGCTAAGACTCTGCTTGGGTAAAGATTAATTTTCTTTTGTGCTAGTTGGTTGAGAAGCCTGTGTTAAGCTGTGTAAAGTGGATTTTTTTCTCAAAATATAATAACTGTATAAACTATGTATGATTATCAAGGACTCCAGAGTAACAGGGTTTGTTAAATGTTATAAAGAACTCACACTAGTTTAGAAGCTAGTTGTTCCTGCAGCACTTGTACAAACCTAATAGCAATTTTTGTTTGACCTTTACCCATATTGCTAGCACTTACTGATCAACACTTCTGTTTTTAGGTGAAACTTGGAATCCATTAAAACTGAGATATCAGCTAAGAAATGTTCGAGAGCGACTTGCCAAAAATTTAGTGGAGAAAGGTGTTCTAACTACAGAAAAGCAAAATTTCCTTCTGTTTGACATGACAACTCATCCACTTGTTGATGCAACCATGAAACAGAAGTTAATTAGAAAAGTTCAAGATTCGGTTTTAGCTAAATGGGTGAATGACACCCAGAGAATGGACAAACGGATGCTTTCTCTGATCTATTTAGCACATTCATCAGATGTGCTAGAGAATGCATTTGCACCTTTATCGGATGATGACTATGAGTTAGCCATGAAGCGAGTACGAGAACTGTTAGATGTCGATCCTGAAGTTGAAGCACAGAAAAGCAACACAAGTGATGTTATGTGGGCAGTAGTTGCTGCGTTTATCAAATGAAGTAACATATTGAAGTGGAAAACATATTATTACTCCAGTGGATAGACCTTGCTAAATGAGGAATAGTATTGAAGAAACGTCAAAATCTATTATGGTTCTTGTGATATTAACAATGAACATCTTGAACTGATCATGTCACAAATGGTTCCAACAAATTTGGATTTTTTAAAAATCTGCTGTAATTCCATAACCTTTGGATGGACTGATAATCTATCTACCTAGAGATACCTCAACAAAGGTTATGAATTGGCTGCAGATTTTAATAAATGCAAATTTGTTGGAACCACTCATGACTTCACCTTGAGAACCATAAAAGACTTTGACAAAAGTTTTTCGCTGCTTTTTCTCATTTAGCATCGTTTAACCACTGAAGTAGTACAATTTTTCACTTTGTATGCACTTAAAGCATTAAATTGAAATTATGGGTGAAAATGTTTACTTTTCATACACAGTGGAACAAATCTTGTTACGTTAAAAAAAACTAGTTAGAGATAGAGATAGACGTGAGACTACGGTAGTCGAAATGAGTCTGAACATGGAGTTTTACAATTGGAAGAATGATCTGCAAGATCCTGGAATTTCCAAAGCGTTGAAGTTGATTCTAGAATTTACCATTTATCATTGGGTTTTTAGTTTACAAATTGTGTACAAACATCTTGATTTGAAATTAGTCAAAAAAAATATTTAGTAGAATAATTTGTGCTCAGAAGTATCTAGTATTTCACAACAAATACCAGGAATGGAGTGGCAATGGCAGAATTGTTTAATGCACTTTAGCATTTAGCACTTCAAGTTCAGTACCAACTGAAGAGTGAAAATTAAACCTAGATTCTGCTTAAAATCATTTTTAAAGTCTACCAGATGTAGGTGCCCAGAAGTCTTGTTCAAGCAGTGATGAAGAACTTTGATTCATTACTGTCAGTCTAGGACTAGTTTTTATGCTAAAATAGATATACTTTTTTCAGCTGTATATCTGAACACTGTTGTAAATCTGTGAAACACCCTTTCCCAAACTTGTTCCACTTATTCATTTCATCAGTGTTGATAATTATTTTTGTCAACTGTAATTAAGTGATAATGAAATTTCTGCGAAAGTCAAGGTTTTACTAATAATAATGACAATAAAAATTAAGGCAGATTATTTTAAAATGTCAAGCAATTGTAGCAAACGGTGGCCAAAAATAATATTACTCAACAGTATAAACCCAATTGCTCTGGCTTTTGTGTATTTTGATTGGTCTACATCTGAGTAATGACAGTGTGTAATCCCCTAAAGAAATCTTTTTCAGAACTTTATAAAATGAATGCCAAGCTCTACAAAGTTAGCATATTATTAGGAAAACGAAAACAAGTATATTTCAACCCCTTATACATTCTAGTATTATTTTTCAAACTTCAACAATTAGTTTTGCCGGCGGGACAAATGATATGGGTTTAGTTCTATGATATCTTTAAATACTACAATGAAACATTAGAATAGGATAGAAACACTTGAGTAACAAGGTTTTCGGCCATATGTTGTTTGAATTCCTAGTAAAATCACTCTTAATACCTTTAGTAGCAGACTGTAGTTGATGATATTAATAAGAATCAAATCTTGATGTTGGTTTCCGTAACCATTCCAGCTCCAATACATCGAATGGTAATTGCTAAATTCTCCCAACTAAAATCCACTTTTTTTCCTGTTACCAGTTTAGGAGAATATTGCTTTTCATCTTCAATAGTTTACTGTGTTTCATCAAATAGTTTCCATCTCCTGATTACAAAATGAGCTACTTTGTACAAGTTAAGTTAGGAAAAGTTTGATGGTGATAAAATGGCTGGGGCTGAAAGGGTTATTATTTGAAACTTCAAAATTGATGTTTATCATGAGTAAACTACTGTGGTAGAAAGACTTAAGTAAGAGCATCTTTAGCCAGTTTTATTGATAAGTTTACCATTTAAAGAACTGCTAAGTTTTTCATATCTGCTTTTAAACCCAGAGGATGCATAGTCAACTTGATGTATGTTTTTATAAATTTCAAGATATTCGATGTCCACTAAGTTCAGTCTATTGCTTTGCAATAGGTTGTAGCTAAAAAGAGAATTCACTGTTTTATAAATAAAATGAAACTTGTGCCATTTTGATTTTGAGGTGATTTTATCTAAAATTTTGTCTAAAATCACCTCGACTAAAGAATAATTTCGTACTAATTTCCCTCTTGAAACATTTTTAGTGTTCACCACTTTTCTACAACTTGTGCCATGAAATATAGAAAGCTTAATTTTCTCACTTTACAAGTGGCAGTTCGTGCAACATTGCAATTTTGCAATGCAATATGCTTAACCCAGTGTAAGAATAAAGCTAGTGCCAAAGAACAAAAGATAAAAACCTACTCGTGTTTATACTGTGAGAAAATCCATTGGTTTCTTTGTCTTATTTTTTGAAGTTGGAACAGTGTATGAGAAAACAAAGGTAAATAAAATTATTATAGCAAGAATTTGACTGGTGTTTTCAGGGTGTTTCACGGAAACCTTTAAGTTGAGGAACAAATTGAATTCGGAAACTTTCAACTCAAGTCGTCTTTAGTGCACTAAAAACACATTTACCATTTTGCAATGAAATAATTATTTGAGATAAGAAATGCGTTTAATACTCGAGGAGTCATCAATCTTTTTCATTGGTGGTAGAAGCAAAAAAATTATTGAAGGGGGGGGGGCACAGTGTTCTGGTGCCCATGTTTTCTTGTTTACTAATTAACGAACCCTTGTTGTGATAAATCCTTTTTGATTTTCTGGAAAAGGTTCATTTAACTAGTATTAACTTGGGGCCGAGGCAAATAATTTTTTGATTTTTAGAAGTTTCTTATTAAAAACAATTAAAACTTGTCTTCAACACAAGAGCCCATGTGATTTCTTATCGCAAGAAGAGCAAAGTTTTTTTATTTCTGGTCATGTGATGGCACCCATCTAAACAAAATTATATTTATAAGCCATGTTACCATGGAACTGATTGATAAATTTTACTAACCATGCCCCAAATTAGATATTCTTACACCATAGATAGCGTTCAATATTAAAAGCTGATTGGATGTCAATATTTTGCCTTCAGTCTTTCGTACAAACCTCACTTCACTCAGTCTGTACAGTGAAAGACCTCAGGCAAAATATTCTCCTGGACAGACCTCGCTCTCAGTTATCAAGATGTTTTTATCACAGAATTTGGGGGCATTAGCATAAATATTGCCATCTACTTTCTATTCCATTTCTTTCCATTTCAGTACTTGTCGAAGTTGTACTATGTAACTAAAATATATTTCTGCATGAAAAGTGCTGGGTAAGTATCTGCATTTTCAAAATGCAAGCTCTAATATCTAGCTGATGTATAATACACTCAGCTTCAAGGCCTCTAAGATGCAAGCCAACCTAAACTTCACAGCATCCTTGGAATGC
>JANVCF010098658.1:0-12289 GCA_025388745.1 Hydrozoanthus gracilis
CGCGGAAGGAGGGGGGGGGGGCGAGAACCTTATCTGGTCCAAGTAAGTTTTTAATCCTATCATATGGTAAAAGTTCAAGCCTTGGTATTTGCCTGGCTTCAACATGCACCCTACCAAAATAGGCTGAGTTGGTCTGCAATTGCAAGTTTATACGAGTTATTACATAGCTATCAACTTCCTACCAAATTAAGCCCGGTTGGTTGTGAAATGATTAGAGTAAGTTTTTAAACCTATTAGAGGGTGAAAATTGAAGCCCCAATATTCTGCGAGGTATTATCTACGGGGGGATAGGTTCAAGTAGGGCATAGTTACTCTGTCCGGGTTAAACTCCTTACCAAGTTGAGCCTAGCTAGTTGACTATAAAGTTGATCTGGGCAAGTTTTTAAACTAACAGAGGGTTCAAATTTGAGCCTCAGTACTCTGTCTGGGTTCAACTCCTTGCCAAATTAAGCCTTAGTAGTTGATTGAGAGGTTGATTTGAATAAGTTTTCAAAAATAATCGACAGGTCAAATTCAAGCCTCAGCACTCTGTCTGTAAAGAGTCAAAAGACGAAATACTAAGCAGCTGGACACAAAATACTTCTAAACATGGCATAGACGTTGCAAAGTTGACCCAGACAGGCAGTTTGATCTCCAATCCAGTATTTTAACAGCCTATTACTGAGCTTAATATCAAAATCTGCTTCAAGACCTATGGAAACACTTGATCTCTTGACTTCCAAATGAAGCATTATTTTCAGGGTTTTTTCAAAAAAAAAATAGTTTGTTTAATAAATAGTTTTTGCTTTGGACATATAAAAACGTTTAAGCAATTTGACACTATACAATATTATCTTGTTTTGATGCAGTCTAAGTACTGAAGTGTTAAAGTAGGTCTGAATTCTCAGACATGAGGGACACATATCAAGAACCCCCTCTGTTCTTTGTTTTAGTATAGGTTTATTCATCTTGGTTTAAAATGAAGGTAAGTGCAAGGTTTTGGAAGTCTAAAAATTATGAACTTTAAATACTTTGTTGGCCTAAAGTTTGAAAAATCATAATCTAAAATGTCCCCTTGTCAAGGTACACATGTACAGTAAATAGAAACACTTAATGTGAAGTCTAGAAATAACAAAACTCAGCAAACTCGTGCTCAATCTTGCTATCAATAACCTTTTAGTCCCCCACCAGTTGTGTTGGTATTAAATCCTCCTAAATTAAACCCATACTTTTCATGGAACAAGTTTGGGAGAATTTTATTTAAGTCTTTGCCTGATCATTTCCCTATTTCTCATTACCAATTTTCTTCTCACGTATACATGCATGAGTTATACAACCATATGGTGTTGATAACTGGCTGGGACTGAAAGGGTTAACTTATCCTCAGAGCCTTGGTTGTTAATCCAAAAACTTAATGGCACTATGACAGCTAACCAGTCTTTCCAATCTTTTCTTAGTCAGTGGTTCTGTGGCAATCATTAAAATAAATTATTACCTTAAATGAACTAAGGCTAAAGAAAATTGGCCCACTCGTACAACTAGAGTCAGGGTAATTTTAATAGACCAAAAGGTCTGGTAGTTAATTGGAAGTGCTGGTTGTCAGTCGTGTGGAAGAGATAATAACTGACTGCTTCATTTGAGAAAGGATTTCACTTTTTGGTAATTAAATTTACTTTACAAGGGCCATGAAAAGGTAGTGTGTCAAGTAAACCTGTACCCTTGCTATGTTTTGAAGCTGCTAACAGTGCAGAAGTTTCAAGGAGTAATTCTGTTTTTCTTAACTTGGACCTTAGAAAATAAAGCCCACCAAAATAATTACTTGGGTTATAGTCCTAACAACCCCTCCCCCTCCCCTCTGGGGCTTGTGCATTTTTTGATAAACATGTTCAACATAATAACTGACTTGAACAGTTCAACCACAAATGTGCCTCAAAATAATATTACTAATGATATAAATAATAATTGCCATTCTTACACAAATTGCAGACCATCAGTCAGAGCTCTACGTTTTTCTAATTGAACTGAATCTCTAAATAATTTGAGCAGTACATAAGGAAACAATAATGTTAACAGTAACATTTTTGAAACAGTATTTTATAGACAACACAGTAGACAAAACCTAATACAAGTTAAAAACAGGTCCCTTACCTTGGCATGGCACTTGCGACGGTAAAACAGAGGATGACAGGTATCACATAAAGTTAGGTCCAAATGGGAATCCACTCTTTGTGAGCAACTTCGATAACACACAACACACTGCCATCGTGAATACAACCAATTACGTTTTGCAACAAGTTTCCATCTCTTGTGCTCGTCTGTACAATGTTCTAACGCCTTGTCGTAGGAGTATTGTGAGTTTGGGTCAGACGGATTTGCTACACATATAACTGTAGGATTATGTATC
Source organism: Hydrozoanthus gracilis (assembly GCA_025388745.1). Lineage (NCBI taxonomy): Eukaryota > Metazoa > Cnidaria > Anthozoa > Zoantharia > Hydrozoanthidae > Hydrozoanthus > Hydrozoanthus gracilis. Next base: position 2,384 of record JANVCF010098658.1, read on the forward strand.
AAGCCAAGTCTTTGACAAAGTGGTTTCCACATAAAATCAATGTTGCTATATAACAGCCGACAGGTGGCTCCAAGGCATGACAGAGCAGGGGCATCTAAATACGACAACAGTAGCTGAAGCATTTCAGGTGGCAGGCAGCCAAAGTAGACACCAATATTTTCAATCCCACTGGCTTTGACAGCTTGGATGTACGATCTTGTCCAATATCGAGGTCCTGAACTCGGAATGTCCAAATCTTTTGGTTCATGTTTCCTTCTCTTCCGACCTGGGGCCATCTTGAAAGAAATACAATTTTAAAGGTTTTGACAACAAGTCTCTTTAACTTTAACAGCTGCTGTCACACAAAGATCTTCCAGATGATAAGAGTAGCTGAAATTGAAAATAATCACTATTGAAGTGTTTGCTGTCATATCAGCCAATACGAAATTTGTGTTATGTTAATGGGCCAAATCTTGACTCTTGGCATATGTTCACATAATTCCTTGTGATGATGAAGGCCAGAAACAACTGGGAATTTCATTTTATAGTAACTGGAGCTTGCTTTTGTATTTGAGAGTATAGGTGTGAATGTAAACAAATACTCATCCATCTAAACACCGCTATTATATTGTCAATTTTTCCAACCATAACTCCTCCCTTTCATTTCTCACAAACTAGTAAACGTGCTCAAATATTCTGCGGAAACGAAGAATCTGTGCACGTGTTTTAAAAACCATGCTTTCTGTCCACGGAGAAGCGTTTTAACGACTTTGTAGATGATAAACGAATCACAAGCAACGGAACTGTGTGGAAATATGCCTAACAATGACCAGCCCCTTTATGAATAAAACCATTATACAGTTAATTAACCCTAATACAAAAAATTTAGGAAGACAAAATATGTGTTAAAGAATTTTCCCAAGCTGTTAATATTGTGCACGTCCGGGCTTCGTCTGTAGCTATAGGTATATAATTAGAAATCGAGACCCGGTTTGCACGAGCAGTGTTGTATTTCAGTTCGACGGTGCACCGAAAGATCTTTTGAGGGTTGTTTGGGACCCCGTCCACGATTTTTCACCGAGCAATGTTTTTGTGCGAGTAGATCTATGCAGCCGAACGTGTATTTTAATTGACATATTAAGCGGCATATTCGCATGCACTGAAATAAACTGCACTATATTGCCTATGTGATCAAGCTACCGTTTTAAACTACATATATAGCAAATTTGATGCAAGACATGTTACAAAACCCGTATTTTTAATCCAATCTGAATGACAAAGAAACAGCAAGATGAGAAAGATAATAGATATAGCATTACTTTTAAACGAAATTACTTATGCCGCATTGCAGATGTATCAGATTTAAAAGTATAAATACGCAGACTGCCAATAGCGGGCTGCACAGCATTTGTTTATACAGGTCCAAGATACGATAACACCCAGGCTTGACAATGATATGTAAATGTTTGGGCCTCACACCAAGATCTCATAAATATACAAGCAAAATTTTAAAATTCATGGTCCAAGTTTATTGTTTGGAACACAGAAAATTAAGGAGACTTACAGATCTCTGATGATGCGAATAAATTCGCTTCTGACTCGAAGAGAAACCTACGAGCCTCATCAAGGGAGCACCGAATGACTACACCGTGATTTCGACAATGATCACACGAAATGAAAAGGGGAGATCACTAGAAAAGAAATCACAGAAAATAAGTGTTCTCCTCTTTCATATTATTCCACAAAGAGTTGACAGGCACTTCCGAATTTAAGAACACAAGCGAAGCGATTACGATTCACATTAAATACGAGAAAAAGTTCAAATTCTTTGAGATAATCCAGCGAAAGTTCAGACTTCCCCTCAACTGAGTTCCCCCATTCCGTTTGCGACCATTTAAAAGTTCGTCCACCGCGAAAATTAAAAATTGATATCTAAAACGCTGACATGTGGCTCCGAGAATTATGCATGAAGAAACTTAACAATTATTCGCTCTTTCTTTGAATCTGAAAGTTTATAATCAGCCAGAAAAAGGCTTAAACTGACCGCCTGAATACCGAGCGTCGTGTTTGCCATCCGAAAAAGACGAACTCTTCAACAAATAGCTAAAGTAACACTTGTAAAGTTCTGTCTCTGTCTTTAACGCCTCGCAGATTTCACTGTAATAACAATTACCAAATTAGAATTTTGTGTTGGAGTGAGGAAATAGAAAAATAATTCAACTACAGATTTCTGCCGTTTTTCGATGTTATACTCGACAGAGGGGGCTGTACTGTCTTCCTGGGTAACGGGGAATCCCTCAGACATCTCCACAGCTCGGCTAAATGCACAAACGCTTCAAAGTAGAAGAAACCACTCGGTGGTTCTGCTTTCCTGAATATGTATTAGTTCAATATCATTGAAAGTACATGATCGCTAAAATATTTCGAATTTCAGCCAGATTCTGGAGCGAAGAATCCCGGTATGTTGTAGCACAAAGTGGGACCGAGATTCTACTACATATATCACGGCTACACACGAATATTTATGTCACGGTAAACTTCGAACCTGACACAAAATGATTAACTCCAAAAATTCCACATGTTTGCATCTAAATTTGCATCTCAACCTAACCTCAAACCCAAACGCTCAAAAATGGCAAATATCTTTACCTGAAAGATGAAGAGAAGGGTCGACCAGTGACTGAGCGATGAGTGCAGAGAGAAACGAAGAATTTCCAAAAACAAAAGATCGTTGTGTAGCCGATATAAGACGAACCAAAACGGCGGCTTTCTCGCCTTCGATAAGCTACGTTAAATCCCCGACTCTTACCTTAAACAGGAAACTGGATGGTCCTTAAAGGTGAATACTTCAGTGGAAGCGAAAAAGTGAAGGAAAGAGATTGATTTCTCGCCGGTTTGAACAAACCTGTGCCATCAGTCCTCGGGTGCGAAAATAGCTCAACTTGCATCAAAGCGCGAATATTTAAATACCCCCTCACGTAACTTATTAGAATTAACCAATCAGAAGTGTCATTAATCTTGGCTTGACCAATAGGAAGGAGTGATTATCATTTAAAACACAAATGCAACAACGCTTTGGCCTCGACGTGTTGAGGAACAATAGACTCTGTCCATAAAAGACCTCACTCCACAAAAGCCTGCCAGAGAATTGACTGCCAGCAAACAAGCACTTCCTTTGTATCTCAAGATTATGCAAACTGCAACTTAAATCAACATTCACAATAAGATGTAAACCCGCAATTGTGGTCGATATTAATGCAAATAAGACAAATTAAAACAACTTTAAATGAAACAAAAGTGTTTCCTTGTGTCTTAGCCGTGTTTTCAGTTGATTTCCGTGGCTACAAACTTGTATTTTCTAAGGATTAATCCTTCTCTAGAACAGCGTTTAGTTTCAAAGAATGTTTTTGGAACGAGCATTATGTTTATTAGCTTTTAAAAATGTCATTTATCTTTCTCTTCTCAAAATATCGCAAAGAACCTGAGCGTAAATAGCAGGGAAATGCCAAGTGCCGACTGGAGTTAGGCTTCGGGTTAGTATAACAACAAATGATACTCAAGCCTGTTACTTAAATTTATTTATGTTTGAAGTGAAACAAGTTTAACAAGCTGAGAATATTCGATTTAAGACCTTAAGCTATGAATATACAAATTTTGTAAAAGTGTTTTATTGCCATGGTTTATTCAAGTTAATACTAATAGCCCCAAACCTTGAGTGGAATATTTTCTTTGAGAAAAAAAGAAAGAAACTTACGAGTCGTGCGCACATAACCCGCTAGAAATGCTACACTACAGGTCTTATCGAACAAGATGGATATCCTAGAAACGGCTGGGTGATCGCAAAACTAAACTAGCAAAAGAATTCTCTTCATATCATCATCAATAAACTTCCCAAGTCCATTTCCTGTTTTTACGGCACCTAATCCACGGCCTGTCGTTTCACTACAAGCTGTCACGTTTTCCAAAGATTTTATACTTTTGAGGTCATTCACACCCACAGGGTCACCCATGGGGAGCTTTTGCAATTGCTGGCGTATTTTTGTTGATTTTATATAATCTCAAAATCAAAGCATTTTGGGACCCAATGGCGATTCTGTTTCAAACATTGAAAAATTGTGACGAAGACGAGTGCCGTTTTCTTAGAAAAGAAAGAATTAGAAATTTAAACTACGATCAACTAATTCGATTGTGTTAACGGTGGAACCGGTGGGTTGAACGTATTGCGAAATTCTTTACCTTTCTTCTATGTTCGTGACCTGTTTGGAAGTTACTTCGGAGATATAATGCTTTGTTATTCTAAGTTATTTATGCAACTGAGAAATTATTTTTCTTCGGTACCCGCAAAGAGTATATTGTCTCTCATAATGTTGAGTTAATTTGAATTTTAAAATATGTCGCTGAAATAAGTTCCTGTGATATTACAAGTTTTCACAATACTGAGTGATTAGTTAACTAAATCACGAGCCTGCCTTCTCGTTTAAGGCGCTTGCTTTTGGGTATCGCTTCAAACCTCAACGCCAGAAGTTTTATAAGATACTTGGAATGTTTGAAATTCTCATCGGTTGTTTTTTCAATTGAAATCAAAGCAGATTTAAAGCATGCATAATTTTTCAGACGCGCTGATAAGCGTTGACCCACACCTCTCAATTTTCACTTCCCGCTAACGTTCTCGCTGAAGGTTTTTATCAAGGGCCGATATTTTTATCAGTGACGCAATTTTCAATTGTTTGATTTTTAAGAGTTTACTTTCAGCTATCAGCGAAGAAAAAAGCTTATTAAAATCTTTTTCAAATAGCTCTACGCATCAAAAACTTGTGAATTTTGAACGTCGATGAGAATGACTTAATTCATTGGGGTGTTCGCATCTTCCGTAAGTATTTCTTATCGTTAGTTTCACAGAAATACTTTCGTACGTGCTAACTATCACCTTTAGATCAAGAACACGTACTCATCGCGGAATTTCCGCTGTTTAGCACTTTTAAGTTTTTTTCTTAATGATGTTCAAACTTTAGGTGTATTTCGACCAGCCGTTAACTGATTTGAGACTTAAACGGAAGGATGTTTCTGCGCTACACTGGAAGAGGGCGAGTGTCAAATTTATCTTAGTGCGTTTTTCTCCTCGCTGTGGTTTAGTCCACCTACAGTTTACAAACACCTTTTGTAACCTTGTGATAGGGCCGCGTGAATTGATCGCACCAGTACATCTTCGCCTGGCTTGTTTGTTTAACGTAGTTTAACATAACATTAAATCGTTTTTTTTTCCTTCCAGGAAATAGCGGAACCGATCACGTAAATTGTATTACATACCCCTGGAAGACCCCAATTGCCTTCACGACAATTATGCATTCCTTTCTTAAGAACGTCTCATTTCAGCTGAGGTCGGCCGAATGATCTTAAACATTTTGAGGATTTCAGCCACAAAAGTTCCTTTAACTTTAAGAAGTTTAACATTTTAAAACATCTACTTAAACATAGTTGTTTGTATCGGATATTTCAGTTGTTATTTTTCCGTTGGCGTACAAACCAACCAAAAAACGAATTGGACGCTACCATGATGGGCACAATGCTTAGAAAATATAATAATATTTTTTAAATCAAACTTAAACATGCACAACACTAAATGTTGCTCAAGAAGAGATGCACCCTCTTCTATTGTTGCTTACGAGAGGCTGAATTCTTCATAGGGAACTCGTATATTTCCGTCTTTGAAAAATAAAATTATCCGGATTAGTTAAAGCCGAAAAGAGATTATAAACCCATGAATCCGCTACCGACAGCGATCCAGTGGTTTAATCTGAATCCGAACTCTTAGGAATAATGGAGTTTGCGTTTCTTTGGCGATGAAAGGAATCGAAGAAGTACGCGGTCTTCGTGCTTTGCCACGAAATTCTGAAGTTTTAAGCCCACCGCACAATTGTGCGATAGCATGCAATTTTTGTCGCATGCAATCGAAATTGTTGTCGCATATTCACCGCACACGTTTGCGAGAAGATGCAATAACCTCTGACAAACTGCGTTCACTTTTAAGGAAATCAAACATGTTTGATCCATGCGATCAATATTGCATGCGATAGAAATTGCGTCGCAGGCCCCCGCACACTTGTGCGATGTGCTGCAATTTTGATTGCATGCGACGAAAATTGCATGCTATCGCACAAGTGTGCGGTGGGCTTAGCAGAAGGGTTTTTAATTTGCCAGAGAACCCATTTGGTAGAGAAATAAAGAGACTCGCAGAAAAGAATGACATTCTCACGAATGCCGCGGTATTGAGTCATTCGTACTTTAACGAACTAGTTGGTTTCTTCATAAAGTGTGCAGATAGTTGTTTTAAACCCAGGCAGCCCTTTTCTCATCCCTGAGTGACTCTGCTCGTTATTTGTGTTTTACTCGAGATCACTGATACTGTACAACCCGATTCAGATGACCCAGCCCTGTCTATCCAAGAACTCCATAACGCCGTATTTGTTGCCCAAGCACACAGGTCACCACCCTGATTGTGTTTCCGTTGAAGAGTTGAGCTCTCTTGCGGTATGCCAAAACTCAGTAACTTCTCCCATACAAACCAGTACGACATTTCAGAATCACGTGTGCGAGTCGGGATAGAATGTAAAATACATGAAACTTAAACAAAGGAACGTAAAGAAGCGGGATGGGAATTAATGATTGCTCCTTTCTTAAATTTGATGAATTTTTCATTTTATCCCGACGCGCGCTTTTGTCACTGAAACTCTGAACTGGCTTACTGCTTATGCTCTTAAATAAAGGTCGAAATAAACGGTCGTTGCTTTGTGGTGTGCTCATATTCGGAACTGGGCGGTTTAGTTGGAGATTTGTGGGAGTTTTATAATCGATGTTTAAGAGTACACAGTTTCTCGCTCCCGGCTGTTACCGAGGACGAATTCTGTGCGAGTTACTGACAAACCGCAACAAAGCTCAACTGAACGCAAACACGTTAATAGTGGTAAGCCTGTGACACAAATGAACATTACGCTCTCAAGTTTTAAGCCCGAGGCTCGGGCTTTCAGGGCTAGGTCTCTATAATTCAGGTGCGGTTAAAATTCCAGACATCATATGTACGCCTATACTTCAACGCAAGTATTCTCAAACAGATATAACGAAGACACAACTTTAAAACATATTCTCTTACTTCGGCGCCTATACCCGAAAGGTCAAGTGTGTTACTGAGTATGAACAATTGACATCAAGAATCTGCATCCAACAGTTTTGCTTTTGGTAAAAGCGGGAGTCCTAAAGTAAGTAGCTAAAGTCGGCCGAGGACTTTGGTCATAGAAATTCAGATCAGTTTGGAAGAAAAGAGACAGATGAGTATGATAAAAAATTTTAAGACTTCCACCGTAGAGGGATGGAAGGTGCGTTTAGAGATGCAGTCCGTAATGAGACAGGTGAGAAGAAAAACAAAAGAAAAACTGGATAGAAAAAATGTGAGAGAAAAAGAAGATAAAATGACAAAGGGGTCAGAAACAACAAAAGGCTAATTATAAAACTCAAAAGCGTTCATTTATCTCATGAGGGTTTAGTGTGACTTGAGTGGGAATGAGTTGCATTTCTTAACACTTTATTCAGGCTAAGCACTATTTACTAGGCCGAAACGACAGCCTATTAATCGTTCTCACGGTGTAAAGCGCTGTAATATTTATCAAACTGTAAAAAGGCAGAACACTGACGCAGCGCCGGCTTCATACTTATCGTGCTTCTTTGGTTTTGCGACAAACGCTGCCGCCGTTAATCGAGCGATTAACCCAATGCAACAAAAATGGAAACAAGGTGGTTGCCGTGAGTACTGAGTTGATCCATGATGCGGCTTTCTAAACGGCAGCCACTTTCCCCAATACATTATTGTTAAATAAGATACTAGTTAATGTAGTACAATCGAAGTGATCCTAATGTCTTGAGTAGACTAAGGCCCCGTGAGAGAGGACCGAGAAACAAATTAAAACGCTAAGTGAGACATTACACAGTTTACGAAAGTGCCAGGTTTCTTTTCAAAAACCAAGAAGGCGCGAAGGTCGTGTTTTTCTCAAACGGAAAAAAATATGAAGCGCTGCCTGAGTATTTGTGACGCACCAGAATCAAATTGAAGTAAACTATAGTTGTGAATGACAATTGGCTTACAAGCTTTTTTGTAAGAACTTTAAGAGAACAACTCTCAGATTGGGCAAAATTTAAGAACAGTTTTAGGACAAGTTGAGGCTCGAGCTCATAGCTAGTTGTTTGAAAATTTGCTGAGAAAGAAAATTGCTTCGCAGATTATCATCACTGCACTACACTTGAAATTGTCTCATGAATTAACTCGGCTGCATACCAACGCGGGGATGAATTAATCAAAACTCGTTTTCAATGCATGTCTTATTACAAAACCTTGTACAGGATTGTTTTTCTTCGATTTTTTAAACATACATCAAATAAAAACAATTTGAGAATATTTTGAGGCTAAAATTGCCAGAATTAAAAATTGAGAGCAACGAGACTCGGGCCAGATTTACTGGTTCTTATTTAATAGCGGGTAACTGAGTTGTTGGAGTGATAAAAAGTTAAAGGTTGCATAAGTGAATGCGGTAATTGCCCATTAAAAATTATCGTTATTTTAATCATCACGCAATGAACAATTTCAAAACGCTTGCTAAATCTGTGTCTTTTGACAACTTTTGCGAGTTTAAAGCCGTTGATTTATTTTTCAGGCAAAACAAACCTCAAAAATGAATGCTTGCGTAAAATGCCAGTTCCTATCTCGTGAAATTACTGTGTCCGCCAAAATTAGCACGAATATGGTAGATCATGGAGTCACTGAAGAATAACTAATGGTGACAGGTTATGACGTCATATGTAACACCAAACTTATATCGACCATTTCCTATATTAGGACTTTCAACCATTTTTTTTTTCTACAAATCTTTTTTTCTATCAAATCGACTATAGCATTCCGAAAAAGTCAGTTATATTAGCGTTTATCGGAGTATTTTTTGCTTTGAATTGTATTTTAAGAGAACAATGTCGGAACTATTCGAGTGTAGTGATGCAGTTTAGAACAAGTAAACCGCCCTGATGAACTTTTTGACTGAATGTAGCGCAAACATGAACATTCTGGCCGCTACCAGTAAAAAATTGTTGTAAAGCTGAACCCTTTTACAAGCCAAATGGGCCACCAGGCCGGCTGTTTTTCGTAGAGTAAACCGGATGAGGTTCTTTGACTCCTCTGGACAGGACGCTCAGTATCCATCGCAAGTTGTCCCCAGCGGAACTGGTCGGTTAAAAACAAGTCGGGTAAAGCGTGAGACCTGTTCAAGGACACAACACAGTGGTCTGACGCGGGCTCGAACCGACGACCCTAGGACTAGGAGTCAATCACGCTCACTCGGCAAAAATTTACACAGAAAGCAGCTTAAAGCAGAAGACTCCTAGTTTTAAAAAATGCTTCATGCGGTCTTTGCTAAGAGAAAAATCTTATACGAAGTTAATTCCTAAGGAGGTTTTATTTTTGGTCGTTTAATCAAATAAGCGTTTTAATTTTGAAAATTTAAGATAGTTTTAAATACCAGCACTTCCACTGCAATTAAGTTTAAAAACCTTGAAAATTATCTAGGAAAACATAAATATTTTCACTTTATAAGTAGCCAGGATTTTTATTGCCTTATTAAGCTTTAAGTTTGCAATTGGAATAAAGCATTGTTAATCAAACCTTTTTATGTATATTGATAGATGCCCCTCTGTAACTAAAGTTTAGCTTCTTCTTTGCAGTATAACTAGATCTTCTAGTTGTAAAAGAAAAAAGTAAGCTATGTACAGCAGTACGAAGAATAGTTTTTTTTCGTGATCGTCTTGGTAGGAACCGAAAAAAAATTCGGCATGAAGTATTACTAAAAGAAGCTTGACTAAAACATACATTTCTAAACATTACTAAAATGTTTG
>JANVCF010098769.1:0-12286 GCA_025388745.1 Hydrozoanthus gracilis
TTCTTCTGGCAAAATATGAAGAAATCGGATTTTTCACTTTTGTCGACGAGTTTTTGATTTTCTCAGTCATCCGCTCTCAATTATTTATATATTTAACGTGTTACTCTCACCATTATAATTTCAATATTCTCAATTACAGCTGTCCCAGTTTTTGTAGTTGAATTGCATCATCAAAAGTATTAGGAAAAATCTTCAACAATATTTTTTTACAGCAAATACAAACAACTGCTGTTTTCTTTTCAAAAAATGTTTACTTCAAAGTTAAATCATAGGAATTTTTTTTTCATTTTTAACTAATGAGGATTACTCCAACATATGAGTTGTACGGGAATTTGCCTGGTATAATAACAAGCCTTAAGAATATTCTATGTATATTTTTAACGGAAGAATATAAGACAACGATTAGCGGCGTAACCAAGAATATGAACACAGCATCCCGTCACGTGACACATTGAGTGACCTCGAGCGACAGCAGGTACTTAATAGTGATTCAAAAACCAGTGGCGGTTACACCGATGATTTTATTGAAAAATGCTTTACCCAAAAGTCATCAACCGCAGTCAAAACACAAGATGTAGATATGCACGTTCAAAAACCATTTATCCTACCCACTATACATGGGGGGCGTCTCCGAGCCAGTTCAAATAAACTTAGTATAGTTAAGATTAAGACTGTATCTCAGGCTTGGGTTGCTAATCAAATACACAGACAATTTGCATGAAGTTCAGCTTCTTTTTTCTCAATTACATTAGGGAAAACGAAAACATTTCAATTATTTTCAGGAAATAAATATTGAAGCTCTATTACTAAAGCAATACTTACAATTCCCGAAGTGACGGCAAATCCAGTAACGCGCCCTGTTCTATGAAGGATATCTGGTTGTTGTACAAATACCTAATTGAAAAATAAAGAAGTAAAAAGGAACTATTTTTTGCCTTTTTATTACGTTAACTTTTTTCAGCATGAGCTCACCGATCGCGAAAGGGGAAAGAGAAAGAGGGAGTTATTGGATTTCTAGACTCTCGAATTAACAAAATGGAAATTACGAATTACGTTTGTGTGTGTAACTTGCTGCTGTGTAACAAAAATATTCAGAATGGTAGGAGTGCCACGTGGTGAGGTTTTGGGGCCTCTTTGTCATTAATCAAGTATAAACAAGATATAAATTCGAGTGAATCTTCACCACTTGAATGGGATATAATCCGTAGATTTGTTTTGCAGGTCTTAGGTTCGAATCCAACCGAGGTCAGAGGTTTTTTCTCTTTCCCTTGTGCGGGTGTAAAGGATTCCTTGTTGACGCTGTAGATCAGCGACACTTGGGTTATACCCCGTTCCAGTGGTAAGGCCTCACTCAAGGCCTCACTCGAACATATATGTTGTGTTCACTCATATGCCACTGAAGGACAAATCTATGGTTATCAAGTATAAAGTTTTCTCTGCTTACAGGTATTCTAGTGCCGCCATGTTTTGAAAACTGTCTTTCGGTATTGCAGATATCTTGTTGTAAGCCAAGTTTATTGTTAATGATAAACGAACACACAAAAAAAATAATAGGTGCTCTTTGTTTAACTGTGAGACATTTATGTCGGCAGTGAATGAATTATCTTTTGATACAAAGAAATTCATAAACGCGAGGAAACATATAATTACGTCATTTTGCATATTTGTTTGCACTCAACAGCAGCAACAAATAAATAAATAATAACACTTTCGAAAGGGAAATCAAATTAAACGAGAGCATTTTCAATCTTGCAAAAGGGGTTATATTTGTAGGAAATCAATTGAATCCACAGCAATTCGCTAAATAATGTTGTGATAGCCTTGCTGGTTTTTAGTTTTATTTGTTTACTTGCATTTGTCATCTATCAAGGGTTCATTAACATCTTTTTCTTTTTTATTTGGACTAAAGACAAATTCGAGTAAGGGCAACCAGTTGCGATATGGTATTTGAGAGCGCTTAGTGTAAACTGTCTGCGATAGGCCTCTTTCGTAGATCGTGGTTTCGAATCTCATCGAGAACAGACATTTTTTTCTTTCTAAGTTTGGGTTTATTGGGTTTTTTGTTGATGCTGAAGACCAGTGAACATTGATGACGCCCCGTTTCAGTGGTATAAAGGGCTCGCGTGAATTTATGTATGTCTACAGCTGCTTTAGCTATTAGAACTTTAGCATGACGGAACGCCAGGTTTCCTCGCCGCTTTTTCAGCAACATTTTCTTATCACACTTTGATTAGCGAGTGCAAGACCTTGATCAATAGCAACAGAGGTTTGTTCACCCAGTATTCAGTATAAAATCTAATTGACTTATCTTCTTTAATGCATAAAGATGCGTTTCTTCGGATCCCCTTTAAAGCATAACTATGCTTTTATTTTATGCCAATTTAGTCAAAAAATGCCATCAACGCAGTTCTTTGTCCGACCGCCATTAACAAACTATTACTGATGTACGCTAGGATGTCTTAACTTTTAGTCGACTCAGCTGCATATTTAAGGAGTTTTGTCAACTAATGTCATCAATTAACTTGATTAGTTAGCGTTGAATTTGTATTTTCCTAGTTAAAATAGCTAAAAATTGCCCACCAGAAGGACTTCAATGGTCCAGATTCTGTACTTTCTATCGATATCGATTTTTTAACTTTTGCAACAAATTGGAAAAGTTGATGTTTTGGTACAACATTGAAAAAGTACAATCTGTGAAAATGCGCAGAAGTACAAATGAATGACTTTAAGGGTTAGTCTGAAAATTGAAGTACGTACGTTTTCTCACGGTATTGAAGTTGAAATGAACTTCACTCGTGAGCAACTAATTTAATTAATAACAAAATCAAGCAGTTAAATTCAAAACCAAAGTTAAAAAAATCATTTTGAAAACAAACGTTTTTAGCTATGTGCCATAAAAACATCGTTACGTGAAATAAAAATGTTAAAAAACTTTATTCAAGAATCGTTAACATGGTAACACTATCAAATCCAATAATTATTTTTGACATCGTTATGCTTACAGTTGACGGAGTGCTCTCATTTTCACAAAACTGGCTTTTGGTATTGATTGAAGCTTGTTGCTGCCCAACCATCTAAATATTTAAATACACGATATGTGAATACACAAACTATATGTTGAAACGTCTCATGCATTAACCCTAATCAGACTGAGGGGGGTTTTCGTGCATATATCCAGTATTCTGTTCATTTTAAGCCGCTAACAACTTTCCTTGATCTTTTCACTTTGGATCAAACTATTAAAAATGAAAGACAACATTGAATAAGCTGACTGTATCATTGTCGTAGTTTCTTTGTTAGTGCTAAAAAACATTAAAAGTTAATAATTTCAAACCCTAAATTCAAAAACCCGAAAAAGAGTAAAAAATCGTAGTTTTATATGATGTGACGTCATACAACCACAATAAATACGTTAATCAAATTAACTACATAAGTAATATCTAACCGCTTAGTTAAGATTTAAGCCTCCCCCCCCCCCCCTCTCCAAGTCAATAAAAACACTTCAGTTGTTGACAACAAAGAAAAGAGCTGCGTGTTTGTAAAGAGAGTGCCACAGGCAGGGACTGTTCCTAAAGTGCCAACTTACAAATTTTTTACTTGTAAACTGAATGTATACTCTAGTCTCTCACCATTTGGATTCTAATATTCCCAAATTCAGCTGTCCTAGTTGTTGTAATTGAATTGCACTATCAAAACATTTTTGAAAAGTCTTCAACCATATCTTTTTATAGCATATACATACAAATGCAAATTGTTTTTCCAAAAATGTTTAGTTAAAAGATAAATGATATTGTTTTTTTTCTAGTTTTAACAAGGTGTTATTTTTAATTGAAGAATATAAGAACAACGATTAGCGGCGTAACCTAGAACATGAACACAACATCCCGTCGTGTGACACAAAGCGATTCGTCTGAGCAACAGCAGGTACTTAGTGATTCAAAAACCAATAGTTACACCGACAGTTTCATTGAAAAATGCTTAACTTGAAAGTCATCAACTGCAGTCAAAACACAATATGTAGATACAAGTTCAAAAATCTCTCATCCTACCCTAACATTCATGCAGGGCGTCTCCGGGCGAGTTCAAATAAACCTAATATAGTTAATATTAAGACTGCATCTCACCCTGGGGTTGCTGTTCAAATGCACTGACAAATTGCCTGAAGTTCAGCCTCATTCTTCTTGTTTAGAGTATTGTGATTAAAAGAGTGTATTATCTCCTTACATTAGGTAAAACGAAAACATTTTATTCATTTTCAGGAGATAAATACAGAAACTCTATTGCTAAAGCAATACTTACAATTTCCGAAGTGACGGCAGATCCCGTAACGCGCCCTGTTCTATGAAGGATATCTTGTTGTTGTACAAATACCTAATGGAAAACAAATAAGTAAAAAAAGAATTATTTTATGCCTTTTTATTACGTCAACATTTTTTAGCATGGGCTCACCGATCGCCAAAGGGGAAATAGAAAGAGAGACTTATTTTCATGATTTCTGCACTCTCGAATTAACAAAATAGAAATTACGAACGAAAGTTTGTGTGTGTAACTTGCTGCTGTGCAATAAAAATGTTCAACGATAGTTGAATGCTACGTGGTGAGGTTTTCGGCCCTCATTTTCGCATAACGTAGAACATGCAACGACAATCCTGCACTCTGATTAGGTGTAAATTTCAAGGTACGGGAAAAATCTCAATGCATGCAACGGAAAGTAGCAGGTTCACAAAAAGGTTGTGATTAATTTCTAAGAAGACACTGATTGCGCGCCATAAACCTCAGCTTAAAAGTAATTTACAACATTAGCTGCTGCTTGGTAGGCTGGTATAAAACGTTAAGTTAGCAAAATGGGAAGCAAAACAGGCGTAAAACAACGCATCTATGATAAACTATCCTCCAAGAAACATCGGCTCTGCGTTTATTGTGAACTGTATCCACATGAAGCTTTCCTGGAAGTTACGAACTAAGTTTGTGTGTGTAACTTGCTGCTGTGCAATAAAAATGTTCAATGATGGTTGAAGTGCTACGTGGTGAGGTTTTTGGCCTTCATTTTTGCATACCGTAGAACATGCAACGGCAATCCTGGACTCTGATTAGCTGTAAATTTCAAGGTACGGGAAAAATCTTAATGCATGCAACGGAAAGTAGCAGGTTCACAAAAAGATTGTGGTTAATTCTAAGTAGACAATGATTGCGCGCCATACACCTCAGCTTAAAAGTAATTTACAACATTAGTTGCTGCTTGGTAGGCTGGTTAAAACCTTAAGAAAGCAAACTGGGAAGCAAAACAGGTGTAAAACAACGCATCTATGATAAACTAGCCCCCAAGAAACATCGGTTCTGCGTTTACTGTGAACTGTATCCACATGAAGCTATCCTTGAAAATACGAACTAAGTTTGTGTGTGTAACTTGTTGCTGTGCAATAAAAATGTTCAACGATGGTTGAAGTGCTACGTGGTGAGGTTTTTGGCCTTCGTTGTCAATAATCGAGTATAAATTTGAATAAAACTGAGGCTTTACCACTTCGGCGAGATAGAATCCATTGATCTGTTTCGTAGGTCATGGGTTCGAATCTCACCGAGCTTGGAGACTTTTTCTCTTTCCCTTCTATTTTTAAGGATTCCTTGTTACACCTGTAGATCAGCCACACTTAGATATTACACCGTTCCAATGGTAAAGCCTCATTCGAATTTATATGTTGTATTCACTCTTGGGCCACTCTATCGTTATCAGGTATACATTTTTCTATACGTACAGGGATTCCAGTGTCGTCGTGTTTAGAAAACTGTCTTTTGGTAATGCCGGTATCTTGTTGTAGGCCAATCGTCTGGATAATGAATAATTGAAAACAAACAAAAGTTAATTTGTGCATTATTGCTCATTATTTATCTGTAAGACATTATTGTCGACAGTGAATATATTATCTTTAGCCTTATATCACGCAACTTGAAGAAACAGATATCTTTTTTGCATATTTGTTTGCGTTTAACAGCAGCAACAGATGAATAATGACACTTTTGAAAGGATAATCAAATTGACGAGAGCATTTTCAATCGTGGAAAATGGATAACCATTGTAAAGAAATCAATTGAATCTACAGTAATTGGCTAAATGCTGTTGTGATAGCCTTGCTTGTTTTTAGTTTTTGTTTGTTTTCTTACATTTGCCACCCATCAAGGATTCATTAAGTCTTCTTCTTTGTTCGGATGAGAGACAAAATCGAGAAAGGGGGACTTAGGAGCGGTATGGTAATTTAGAGCGCAAAATGTAAACCGTCTATAGTAGATATCTTTTCTTGGTCGTGGGTTCGAATCCCACCGAGGTCAGAAATTTTCTCTTTGTTTGTTTGGGTTTTTTCGGTTATTTATTGATTCTGTAGATCAGCGAATTTGGATGACACCCGTTTCAGTGGTATAAAGGCATCACTTGAATTTATGTATGTCTACAGTTGCTTCATCGTTAGCTATCAGAACTTCGACTTAATAAATATTTTAACAACTCTGTATTTTGATACAATGACGAAAAATGTTTGTCGACATTTCGAAAGTATTCACAATTTGTGCAGCACCAACGTTTTTAACTGCTATTTAAGAATGGCTACAATGAAATATTAGAGTTCGAAAAGGAAATTCCACAGGCACCAAAAGCAATCAGTCGCCTTTGTTTAAACAAACAGTCAAGGAAGCTGAAGCACAAAGTAAAACGGGGCCAGATCTAAGAATTTATATAAAAAAGATGGTGGTGAAGATTGATGAAAGAAAAGAAAGAAAGACGATTTCTCTTGATCTTATTCTCTCAAATTTAGTTTCCCTCTTCTGTTAATTCAAATCTTAGAGAGTGGTCACAGCTAATCAGCGAGGCGAAACGCAATTTCCGCAATTTCTTCAGCACACTTTGATTACCAAGTGCAGACCTCGATCAATGACAGCTGAGCTAAGATTTGTTCACCCAGTATTCAGTCTAAAATTTAATTGACGTATCTGCTTTAATGAAAAAGATGCGTGCCATCGATCAGCAAAACGACTGATTCATCTTTAAGCCCTAACAAGAAAGGACTTTGCAGCCGATACTTAGTGCGTGAAGGAACGGAAAACTTTATTTTTCGTTTTGCTTAAGAAAAGGGAAAAGTTAAGAAGGATTTGCGTGTTGCTACATTCCTGCAAACTCTAAGGGATAGGGCATCTGAAAAGATAAACATGTTTTAAATTGAAAAATTTTCTTTTATAGAGAAAGTTAAAATAAGTTTGAAACTGGTTGTCTTTCGCTTAAGCTTGGGCGTGCCCCCTGAAAGCTCGGAGGGAGAGGACACTGCACAGATTGGGTTATGTTAGCATGCATAAAACGAAAGTGATTATAATTTAAATTTGAAAACACCAGCATCTTTAAACCAAAAGATTGGGCGTGTCACCTGTAAGCTCGCAAGGAAAGGACACTGCACAGATAGGGGTATGTAAGTATGTAACAAATTCCAAGCGCTTAACCCTATTCAAGGAAGGGGGGGGGGTGAGCTTTAATGCAACTCCAAGTTTGAAACTCTGTGACTTTCCCACAATTTTATAAAACACCACCGAATTTTCGGACTTTTCCTTAAGTTCATTTTGCAACGTATCGGTATTAGTGACTCGGAATCAAGAACTTATTGGGTGCCCTGGTATCAGGATTTTGATTTACAGTGTTGTTTAAAATTTTGCCTTTTCCGTAGTTTGCAGTTAAATCTTATTGTAGGCCTTAGCTTTTACCATGTTAGTATAAAAATTACATTTATTTCTACTGACGTGAAATATCAGGGTCCCTTGAAAAAGATGACTTGAGGCTAATTTTTGCAGTGTTAGTAACACCTTTTTATGAGAAAGAAAACTGAAACTTTAAATAACGTTAGAATTATTTTTTCAAAAGCTACATTAGAATCCTGTTCCTTTAGGCTGCCGACAACTGTTTTTGATCTTTTCGTTTTGTATCAATTTGTTAAAAAAGAAAAACACCCTTGACTAAGTTGACTTCAAAACAATTTTAAACAATTTGCCGGAAGTTCAGCCTCATTCTTCTTCTTTAGCGCATTCTAGTTAGAAGAGTGTTTTTTCTACCGACATTAGGGAAAACGAAAACATTCTAATTATTTTAATGAGATAGATAGAAAGCCTATTACTCAAGCAATACTTACAATGTCCGAAGTGACGGCAAATCTCGAAACGCGCCTTGTTCTATGAATGATAATAGGTTGAGGGCCAAATCCCTGATTTTAAAATAAGATTAAAAAATAATTATTTTATGTTTTTTCATTACGTCAACTTTTTCAGCGGAAATTCAGCAATCACGAAGGGGAAGAGGGAAAGAGGGACATTTCTGAACTCGGGGAATCAGGAACTTAGTTTGTGTGTGTAACTTGCTGTTGTGCAACCAAAATATTCTACGATGGTAGGAGTGCCACGTGGTGATGTTTCGGGACCTTTTTGCGCATCATCGCGTATTTCAGTGCCGTCATAATTTGAAAATTGACTTTTGGTATTGCGGATATCTTGTTGTAAGCCAAGTCTCTGGATAATGATAATCAAGTACACACGAAAACTAATTGGTGCATCTTTATCTCTTTATTTAAGGTATCAGAATGGTTTTAGGTACTTTTTTAGTTTTTCTTTCGTAGCGTGCGCAGCATACTTTTTACCCCTTTAAAAGTACACATTTTCTGAAACCTTAATAGTTTCTCCATTCAAAAATAATTCTTTCTTTGAAAATGACAAAAATTATTTGTGTTACAGGCCTGTGTTTGAGAGGCAAACATTTCGAAACAAAGAGCTCCATCTCAAAAAATATCAAACGCAACGACATCAACTACAAACCGAATCATTTAGCACCTCAATGCCACCAAAACGTTACCAGGCTTTTGCGGATTAATGCTTCATTATTTTTTTACCGCATTTCAAAGTTTACGCGCCTTCTTAAAACAAAAAAGTTCAATAAAAAACCATTAACTTCAAATACAGGCAGAATATCGTAAATCGCTGGTCCCGTTTTTCATTCCAAACATCTGGCTATCTTTGTGCAAAATTTGAGCTAGCTGCGAGCAGTATTTTTTGACTTGGAGCCTTTTAAAAAAGCACGATTATTTTTCGAACTACGAGAAAAAGCGAAAAAAAGATTTTGCTTTCGACTTCGACTGTGTAAACAAGACTAATTGGATAACTGAAACAATTACAGGGTTGCCCAATCGTAACAAGCGGTAGAAACATGAAACCCTACTTAATTTTATCATCTTTTCAACTGACTGTGAATGCAAAAAGCCAGAACAATTTTAGACTATCTGCATTGTTTTTCCGGCGGAGCGAGCAATCTCGAACAATGAGCTCTAAAAAGTCTTCCAAATCGAGAAGAAGAAGTAAGAAAAAAGAGGAAGAACAAGTAGATGTTGAGATTTTAAAAAGTCGCCTGGTTAACGGCATGGCAACTTGCGGGTGAGTGAAAATGACATGAAAATATCAATAAAAACTGCAAAGCTTTCGACTCTTAAAATTGGAATAGCGTTGTGTTTGGTTTTTTTATCACGAAGTGTAAGCGCTGCTGTCGATGTGACAGCTAAATTTATTCGTTATATTTTGCTTCAACTAGATACGACGTAGGCAGTTTCATTACTGCACTGGAAACAAGTACAGCCAACGGCAACCTTCGAGTTTGTTGGCATAAATAAACGTGAGGCGATTTGGCTTTTCAAACTCGAAATCGGCATCGTCGTTAATCATTTCTTCGATGGTTGCCGTATCTTCCTCGATTTTCTTAGCACTGGCACCTTAACACTTCTCTGTATCTGAGGATTCGGAGTACGTAGTAAAATACTCTGGCCACTACTCGTCTTGATTTTACCAGAACCAGGAGCCATGGTTCGAAACTTGGAGTCTGGGCTTGTCTTTACCGCTCAATCTCTTCGGCGTTTTATTTCTCTTTTTCCTCGATTTCCCGGACAACGGGCTATTTTTTTTGGCTCTTGCTCGACATTCAAATATCTTTACTCTAACGAAGACACAAGACAATATAATATACACACTGCCTATATATATCTGAACAAAACTATTATACAAGCGAACTCCCCGACTCTCCAAACGACAGAAAATGATTGTTGTTTTGTTTTATGACGTGTCACCTGCACGTGTCAACACTTCAATCCGCGGCAAATGTGTGAAAGGAAATATCAGCAGGCTTCAATAATCCGGAAACCAAAGTAAATATTGCAATTTTAAGGCAAAACTTATTATTCTCAATAACTCGAAAACCAAAGCTCGTTTTCCGAACGTTTATTCACAGTTACTTTGATAAATCTCTTAAGAATACGTTTGGTCAATAAAAAAAATTGAAGTTTTTTCATCATAAAACCATTCTGATACAATAACAGTAAAAGCATTTAAGTCAGCAGTGAAATACTATCTAATGTCTTATACTCATTACCGCGAAGGAACATTTATATACGCCATTTTGCACACTTGTCTGCATTCAACGGCAGTAACAAACAAATGATGACAATCACGTTTTCTGAGCATTTTTAATCTTGCTAAAGGGAAAATCATTGTAAAGAATTTAATTGAATCCACAGTAATTGGCTAAGCGCTGTTATGGTAGCCTTGCTAGATTTTGTTTTTGTTTGTGTTCTTGCATTTGACGTCTACCTATATATGTGTGTACATATATGTATAATGTGTCGATCGCCGAAAGTTCATTTCATGTCTACAAGTACTGTATTAAACATCACTCCATTGAAATAGAACCCACAGTTAGAATTTTCTCGAACTTTCCTCGATTGTTAATAATCAAATGGAAAATGGAAAAAATTACCGGGCATCTCAGCAGTTTCAATAACAATTAAAGTTAACTAGGTTTGTAAGCCTCGAAATCTAGTAATGTGTGCTTTCAACGTAGCTATTTCGATATTAAGAGTACCTAATATAGTTGCCAAACTTGTTTTCCTAAAAGTAGTTACTTTTAATTAAACTAATACATAACTTTTAAGTAGTTTGAACATAATTATATGACTAGTATGTCCGAAGAAAAATGTCAAGTTCTTTTAGCAAAATTAATTGGCAGGAAACCCTTTTAGTACACAGGATAAAAACAAAAGAGCCTTAAATAGTTTCTGTTGCATGCATACTAGATATACTATCTTTTCTATTGGAATACCGTGGAATATGCCACGCGTCACTTGAATTTTCTGTACGCACACGATCTTTTAGACAAGGAAATACAAGTGGCACCCCATGAGAAAGCAAAGCATAGCTAAATATCTTCCATTTCCTTGAAAACACAGGACCGTTTAGTATTACTAACGATATACCAGCTGTGAGAGTGTGCTCCTTGGAAAAAAAAGATACTATTTATTATCAATTAATATTAAAAGTTGTTTTTTTTTTTTAATTTTTCATAAGTTACAATTTACCATTTCTTTTAGTTTTTACTATTTTCCCGCCGTGCATGCAGTAAGTCACGACGGAAAGGTTGAGTGGAATACTGTCCGTTGCATACCTTAGAACATGCAACGGCAATCCTGGACTCTGATTAGCTGTAAATTTCAAGGTACGGGAAAAATCTTTATGCATGCAACGGAAAGTAGTAGGTTCACAAAAAGCTTGTGGTTAATTCTAAGAAGACAATGAGTGCGCGCCATAAACCTCAGCTTAAAAGTAACTAACAACATTAGTTGCTGCTTGGTAGGCTGGTACAAAAGGTTAACTTAGCAAAATGGGAAGCAAAACAGGTGTAAAACAACGCATCTATAATAAACTATGCCCCAAGAAACATCAGCTCCCCCAAGAAACTTCGGCTCTGCGTGTATTGTGAACTGTATCCACATGAAGCTTTCCTGGAAATTACGAACTAAGTTGTGTGTGTGACTTGCTGATGTGCAATAAAAATGTTCATCGATAGTTGAAGTGCTACGTGGTAAGGTTTTTGGTCCTCGTTGTCAGTAATCGAGTAAAAATTTGAATTAAACTGAGGCTTTACCACTTGAGCGAGATGAATCAGTTGATCTGTTTCGTAGGACAATGGTGCAAATCTCACCGAGCTCGAAGATTTTTTCTCTTTCCCTTGTTACACCTGTAGATCAGCGACACTTAGATATTAAACCGTTCCAGTGGTAAGGACTCATTCGAATTTATATTGTGTATTCGCTCATGGGCCACTCTATGGTTATCAGGTATACATTTTTCTCTACTTACAAGAATTGCAGTGCTGTCAGGTTTTGAAAACTGCCTTTTGGTAATGCCAGTATCTTGTTGTGAGCCAAGTGTCTGGACAATGAATAATTGA
>JANVCF010098880.1:0-20399 GCA_025388745.1 Hydrozoanthus gracilis
GCAATATTCATGAATAAATTAAGCTCTTTTCACGGAAATTTGCGCTTTAGAATATTCTTCGGAGCTTCAGTACGCATCGCTGTCAGTACTACAAGTTGTATTATATTCTATTTTTATATAAACGATATGGTTTAGTCGCTTGAGGTGCATGTTCTGAACGACATAACACGAATCGTGTTTAGCTCTGTGCTTTCGCTCAACGAATCTATACTTTAAGCGTTTTAATACCAAACTCCAAAGGCTTTCAGCAAGGGTTGATGGTTCAACGATTAATTCAATGAAACACCAGATTTTTCAAAGGAAACGTGTAAAATAGTGAGTTGAATTGGGTTGTCCACGACTATAAAGACCTGCAACGAGTCGGTAGATGGTGTGTCCGACGAAGCAAACAGACTGACGCGATACAGAGAAAGAACTATCATTATATATAGTAAGTAACGTGTTTCTTTTCGTTTAGCCGTCGTTTTTGTGTCATACAACAAAATTTTTATTACGTTTCAGTTTCGCTTTTTATTTCAGAATAAATTGCTTGAATATTAACACTTTGGCATTTCAAGCCCGAAACTCAATACAATGCTTTGTCAATTACAACAGATCTTATGCGTGCAAGAAATGAAAATTGCTTCAGTGTATCATACAATTAATTCAGTATGCCAATCAAGAAACTAAGCTATTTTGAGCACAAGCCCCAAACTCTTTTAACGACACTTTCTTCCATTCTTTTAACATATTTTGCTCCTTCATACGCCTAGACAAATTTTCTTTCTAGTTTGCTTGGCTTTAAAAACGATGTTCATCCTTCATCGTCAACAACTCGCACTATTACAACACAATAATGTTTTCAGAGCATATAACCAACAAGCTATTCATGTGGAATTCTTTTTGTTCATTGATACCATTCCCTGTTTTATTCCAGATGGTAATAGTACACAAGTCTTCGTTTGACTTTCGATCACAACACTGCCATCTTGCCACCGCGAAAATCTCTAAAAATCGATTATATAGAAACAAGAGTTGATGTGTTTAGGTGAAAAGCAGCTCTAGGGTCAAAGCTAATAAAAGAAACAAAAAGCCTAAAGTCGCGTTAAACTTTCAGTTTTGGCGAGACTTCTTTCCGGGGTTTAACTATACTTTTGCAAAAGTCGTTTACAGTGACATTGATTGACAGCACTACACAGTACACAACAAACTTTGTTTTTTGAGGCAGAATGTGGCTGTTACTGCATAACGAAACAAGAAGTGACTCATAACTATTGCAGATTACCCACATTTGCAAACTTTTATTGTGATAAAAATGAGATTAAAACTCGGTTGTTTTTCAGTCTAGTCTCCTATGAAAATGTCTGTTGGAGAATGTTGGAAAATATTTTACGAATCGAGTTGAAACTAAGGAATGCAACTTTTATTATGTTTACGTGTGTTCATACAAAGCTGCTCTCAATAGATTGCCCCACAAATTCCCGATGTCAATTATCGTTTCTGAGATAAGTTTCGTCAGACTTAAAGTTTATCCGGCTTTATACCATATGAAAGTGCAGTTTCGCGCCGGGGTTCTTAAAAAAATATTCTTGGTTTATAAGAAACTTCAGCATCACTAAATGCAAAAGTTTTCATTAGGTCCTCAATATTTGCTTTGGACTTGTAAGCGTTTGAGTAATCTTTACCTAAGCCCGGCAAGGAAATTTGATACAGTGATCGTGAGGGCTTTAATGTATTCATGTGTTGAAAGAAGACAAGTTGCATGAAATGTAGTTGAAGTTTCCTTATGTGCCATTTTCGAGGTTCCCACCCACGTGGGTCACCTCAACTCAATTTATGGTCCTGATCTGAAGCTCAAATTTAGGATCCTGAACATTCATGATAATATCAGTCATTGGTAATATAACAGCCAAAGACTGCGAGATTATTGATTCGAGGTATTAGTAACAAGATTGATTCTCGAAATCTACCTTCGTCTTGTGCTGTCTCTGAACGTAGATCACCAGAGGCACTTGAAGTCTTTTCAGCCATTGTCAACTGAATAAGAAAAGCACAGTTTCGGTAAAGATGAGGTTTATTTTAAAAACAGTGTTAGCAGAAACGTATTTAGTGAAGAGCGAACTTTGAAGAACCACCCACGTGAAATTCTACCTTTATACTCGGCTCTGGAAAAACTACGGTTGCCTTTTGATTTCAGATACACTGAGCAAAGTTTGATACTATACACCTTATTTTCGTAAGAGCTTCGGAAGCAATTGTCATTATATTTAACAGAGGAAACCCTCTAAAAGCTATGTTACGAAACGCCATTGCAAAAAAGCCTTATGAACTGAGTGATATGTAATGTGGAGTAGTAATGGCAAACTAGAATTGTGTGGTTGTGAGCAACTAAAACGGTTTCAAAACCCGCGTACACTTGTAGTTGGGTGTTGCATCATCCGACCTAAAATATTAGGGCTTACATGACAAGCTTTAAACCGAGGCATAAAAATAGATGCAAAACTAAGGTATAAACAAATAGAATCGATCGATCTGACCTGAAATTGTCGATTTCTAAAAAACCGACTGATTTGGGAGGAAAGTGATCTGCGAAACGTGACTCGATGTTAATACCAGAGAGCAGTCAACTCTTTGTTTCTTTGGCAAGTCACTTGCAAATCTTTCGTTTATTTCAATTATTTAAAAGGGCTTGTCTCATGGTGGTACGATACTATTGGCCCCAACAAACTGTTTATATGACGTAGGAAGGCTTTCTGAGAAAAATGAAAACAGGTTTTGCGAGACATATCGAAACTGCTTCGACAGCATTTTATTTGTTCTTACACGTAGCTTCCCTTGTTTGGCCAAAACTAGTTATTTACATGCTAAAAATAGTATAGGAAAATTTGGCAAGGAAAGTATCAAGGTCGATTTCGTAGAAGGCTACGCCCTTCTATCATTTCCAAGCAAGCCATTTCCTTGAAGGTTTAAAAGGACAGTTTCAATTTCGTAGAACCGATTATTAGCAGCTTAAGCCAGGCTTACCTGAAGGCTACTTCAAAAACAAACGTGCTGAGTAGCAAGGGGGACATGGAATTATTGTGTTGGTATATAACAATCTATTGTTCAAAAATAAGCTTTAGCGATCAACAAAATAAAATCTGTTTTGTTCCTTTGTTGGCTCAACTATAACATAGCAAATTGATAGCAAAGAGCGTTACCCTATAGCTACGTCTAAAGGAGTTGCATTTATTTACTTAAGCTTTGTGGGCTGATCATGTTCAGTTTTTTACCTCCTCCTGGGTAAAAAAAGAAATATGTTTATTTTCCTGAAATAATGTGGTTTTCTTGCAGGTAATTTCCTAGAAAACTGGATGCATCCTGACTTTAATTGTTATCTTTTTACCACCGTAATCAGGTGAGGCGTGTTGTGAATTAAAATTCCATCGTCCGAGTGGCCAGTTGTAAAACAACATATACCATAAAGAACATGCCCGAACAAATCACCTTAAAGTATTATCTTTAATGCCAACCTGCCATATTCGAACTGATCACATGTTGTTTTCTTTGCAGTATTTAGAAAGCGAAAGTACTAACGTTGCATATATTACAAACCGGATTTTACAGGTAATTGTTCCAGGATTTCAGCCAATTAGAATTCAAGCATTGTATGATATCATTTCTTTCCCCTCCTTTTCCATTTCATTTGGGTTGGTCTTCTCAAGCAGAACAACTATCACTTTCTACCAAACCGAGGTGTTCATTGGAAGAAAGTGCGTAAGATGGCTCAAGAAAAGAGCAAAACGTTTCTGTTTTCTTCGGAATCCGTTGGTGAAGGACATCCAGGTATTCTACTTTCCTGTAGAAATTGCACTTTTTCCATCTCTGCGATTTTGCTGTTATCACTTTGTTTCGTAATAGCAAGGCATGCATTGAATGTGACTAAAATTAATTACTGTATTTTTGTGGGATCGTTGCATTTTTATTCTTAATATTCATTACAACGTATTTTTTGCAGACAAGATCTGTGATCAAATTTCGGATGCCATTCTCGATGCACATTTGGAGCAAGATAAAAATGCAAAAGTTGCTTGCGGTAAGTGTATTCCATTCGTTCAGGGATTGCTATTGTGGTTTCTCCAAGTTTCTTTAAAATAACCTATATTGCGTTTGGTTTATTAGAATCTAACATTCGGAAAGCCTGTAGATTGTGTAGGTGAAGACACTACAGCGAAAAAAACTGTGATTACAAAGTATTCGTGGTACACATGCACGGCATTATGTTTTAAAAGCTTCTCTTTTCCACAAAACTAAACAAATTTTGGTATGATGACCAATTCTTGAGTATTATCTGAAGAGAAATTGATAGGACAGGACTGTTTATTGTGAAAATGGCTTGTATTCTTTTGGTTTGCAAATAGTGATTGCTCAATTTTTATAGAAACTGGAACAAAGACTGGGATGATTCATGTGTTTGGGGAAATTACTTCCAATGGTCATGTGGACTATCCAAAAGTGATCCGTGATGCTATCAGAGAAATTGGCTACGATGATTCCCGAAAAGGTATTTTGAGTTTTAAACTCGCTTTGACTTTAACAGTTAGTCACTTTTCCTATATGCACAACACATTCCCTTTTTTGGTTAATTCAGAAAATAGTTTTCAGACAATGAGGAAATTTTGTAGAAATGTTGTCACTGCTAGATACCAGAAACGCGGAGGGGTTTTATAAAACCTCGAGAAACGTTTGTTTCACCAACATTCCGAAAAAAATAGACTGAAGTAAATCAGGTTCCGAAGTGATGTTCCAAGAACACTAATTAGTGTGCAGCAATTCTAAGAAAATAATATAGACTCCGTGAAGGCTTGATCGGAGCAGTGTCAAGCATCAAGGCCATGAGAAACAGATTATTAGGTTCTTGTCAGCCAGTTTCAGATACATTTTTAAGGGATTTTGATCAACTTTCATTTTTTGTTATCAAATTTCAAAATCTAAAACTGCAACACCAACAGTTCTGAACAAACACAGCCTGGAAACGAGACAAGTCAAAAGTCGTCGCTTCGGCACGAAACTGAAACGAAATATCAGTCTCCCAAAAAAACAACATCAGCTGCCAGAAATGTGTTTTTTTATTGAATCTTTTGTATAGATATAAAGTTAAAACACGACGAACTAGTTTTTAGTGCGGGATTCGAAAACTACTGAAGATGGTGAACTCATTTTTAGAAATCAAACTTAAACTTGCAACTGAGCTTTCGTTTTCGAGAAATTTAGGAAAACCTAAAAGGCTAAAATTAGCGTTCACGGGCCCTCTGGGCCTGGTAATTCAATGAGAAGTCAGTCAACTTTGATTCTTGCGTACACGCAAAGGCTCTTATGGAGCTGACATTCCTCACAAAATTAAAGAGTGTGCAAAAAGTTTAAAACTAAAAAATATCTGGTCATGCATTTTTGGAACTGCAAAGTGTGACTATTTTCGGAGTGTTGCACTAATGTCGACTTAGTTCGAAACTCGCAGCGGGCGGTTTATGAATTACCCAAGCTGGGTTAAGTGCAGTTTCTAAAATGAGTTCACCCAAGGGGTTCTCCAGGCAAAATATAAAGAAATTATCCGAAATTTGACGTCGTTCCACGAGTATTTGAATTTCTCAGTCAGCAGCTCTTACAACGTGTGCTGCTTCGATCGTCGATTTGAATTTTACATTAACCGTTCTTTTCTCAATCATTTCACAACTGACTTTCACAAAACTACAGGATTTCTTTTCTTCCTAATTTGTTCTTGCATATGCTCGGCTTTCTTGAAAATGTTGTGTACTTTTGCTAGAAGTCAGCTCACGCTAGCCCTGGTACACATTAGTCACCATGCCACCTCGGTCGCATGAATTCGAGGCACTTCCTGAGCTGAAATCGTTGATTTCTGAAAAACCGTCTGATTTAGGAGGAAAGTGATCTGCGAAATTTGCATCGATGTTAATACCAGAGAGCAGTCATCTCTTTGTCTTCTTTGAAATTTAGTGTCTCAGAAACTAAGTTTCTGGAAATTTAGCACCTCGGAAATTTAACTTCTTTGAAATTTAGTATTTCAGAAATTTAGCTTGTTGTTAGAAAATCATCTCTCAGAAGTTAACGATATTGGAAATTTAGCTTCACGGAAACCTAGCTACCCGGAAACTTGGCCTCTCGGGATATAGCTTCCGGGAAATTCAGTTACTTGAAACTCATTTCTCGGCTTTCATATTTTTTAACTAGCACTTATGAGCGTGTAAAATGAAAACAACAAGTATCTGATCCGCCATTAAAACGTTACTAAAGGCTGCAATTTCCTGTGAACAAAATACTTTCCTTTCAGAAAAGAGGGGTATAATCAATTAGTTTTGTCGTTTTCCCCAAAGTATAAAAGTGTTTTCACATTATAGTACTAGACGCAGAGAGATTGCTGTGCACTTCTAGTATGTCCGGCGTGAGAGTCACATCGTTCGTATTTCTTGAAGTTGAAAATACTTCAGCCAGCTTGTTTTCATTGAGA
Organism: Hydrozoanthus gracilis; assembly: GCA_025388745.1. Lineage (NCBI taxonomy): Eukaryota > Metazoa > Cnidaria > Anthozoa > Zoantharia > Hydrozoanthidae > Hydrozoanthus > Hydrozoanthus gracilis. Next base: position 6,485 of record JANVCF010098880.1, read on the forward strand.
ATAAAAATACCTTATGAATATCGTACAGTTTGATTTTAAGAGTCTTTTTTTTTCGACCGAACGACTCTATTTCCGTAGTCTGTAGAGTCATGTTATGCATGCTGCACACAATGATCGGCATAGATTGCCTGCTTTTCACTAAGTAGCGATTGAGAAGTACCGAATTGTAACAGTTTGTTAGAAAATCTGAGATTCCTATTCAAGATTTGCTGTTGTTAACAATCAATTATTTATGGGGGGCCAGGCCCGCCGCCAAAGTACCAGGTTCGCAACCAGATTATCAAGAATTATGTTGTAAAACTCACATTGATACTCCAATGAGGCAGCTTAAAGAGAGCCTTTGAATTCTACTTCTAGAGCACTGTCTTAGGCATGCGGGCAGGCTTACAACCTAGTGCCTCGTTCCCAGGTTTCACTTTTACCCGCTCTTCGGGTATATGAGAGAATGCAGGGAACGAGGATGTATTTTAAAAAAAATCACTTACACACAACCCTTGTTTTTCTGCGGGAAAAGTCGGCCGGCTCACGTTCACATTGTCTCGAATCAAAACACCCATACACGATTGTCTTTAAAAGAACAAATTTGTCAGGAGGAGATCTGAATTCTTTCATTAGAAAATTCTCGCGGTTCTCGTTTCTAATATATCACTCGAGAATACAAAATGAAGTAATACAGTGGATACAGTTACATAAATGTGGCATATACTCGCTCTTTCGGTTCGACGTGGCACCTTTCTTGTTTTTATTGGTTTTTAATGAGCGACAGTACCTTAGGCTTCCTGCATTCATCTGTATCTAAACTGTCCTTGTCTGTCGATACCTTAGTGCTCTGAAAATATTGTAAACTTTACAACTTGAAGTCTTTAAGGTTTCATTGCATGAGTTCCCAAGGAATGTTCTCTAGAGTTCTAGAAAACATCAAATATGCGCATATACTTGACATTCCTCTAAACATTTCCAAGTTTTTTAATCAACAAAGTTAACGTTGATGACAGCATCGAAGACTTTTTCAAAGATATGTTTTCTGTTCTCTCATCTAGAACACAAATCCTCTTTGCTGGAATATTTGTATGGTATTACAAAATATATTCTTCGTAAGGTATTTGTTTTGAGATAAAACTGTTTTTCTTTCAGGTTTCGATTACAAGACGTGTTCTGTTATGGTCTCAATTGAGCAGCAGAGTTCAGATATTGCCCAGGGGGTCCATGAACATAAGAAAGATGAAGACATTGGAGCGGGAGACCAGGGTTTAATGTTTGGTTACGCAACTGACGAGACTGAAGAACTAATGCCCATGACTGCAGTTTTCGCTCACGGATTGACCAAGAAACTTGCTGGTATATATATTGTTAGACCAACAGTTTATGTAATTTGCTTCCTTAAGGGGGAATGAATGGTAAATATAGGATTGTCCGAGACGGCCTTCAGACGGTCTTTTGAAATTAAGTCCCTATCAAGCTTATATTTTTAAGTTCCAGATGAAAAGTAGAACCCCTTTAATAAGAGTAATTTTTGAAAATAAAACCTTTTCTCGCTTTTCCTCTTACATTTCATAGGCTTGAAGCGTGCAATGATGACGTAGCAGGAGACATATGACGTAGTTTGAGGCATGCTGAAGCAGATACAATTTATCTTGTTTATCTCGAGCTCAAAAATTCAATTCTGGCCACAATAGTCATATTGTTATAACTTTAACTAATCAATTATTCCCTTGAAATGTTTGAAACAATAGTTTTAAAACATTTTTAAAAGAAAGGAATTTTTTTAAACAAAAACCACATGACACTGCCGCTACTTCACAGGTTACCAGTCCCCGGGCTGCTCGATCAAAATTTAAATTCCGATCTTTGTGTGATTAAAAGCATACTTAGACGTGGGAATTTTCTTTGGTTATTCGAACTTTGAGTTCACAGACGACAACGGTTTTGATCTAAAAAGGAAAAATTAAGCTTGATAGGGACTTTAACATCTGAGCAAACAATGAGTAAAAAAGGCTGAGACAAATTTCAAGTAAAATAAAGTCATTTTTTCCGAGAAAATCCGAGACTGCGAGGCGGAGAAAAAATAAAAAGTACGTAGGATACTTCGAGACCTGGCAAATAAAAACCACGAGATTTCGAGAATTTGCCATAATTTGCCGCAAGGCTTCTATTTTTAAGAGACCATTCGCTACCCCTTCTTTTGTTGGGGATTAGGAAAAATTGTATGCACATGTGTTGCAGTTATGTTTACATTTTGCTTTAAAAAGAACTACAGATTTCACCTATTAGACCTTGGATTGAGTGGCAGATTTGTTGAAATTGATAAAGTGGTCGAGGTTAAAACTATTATTCATGTCATTTCTATCACGTCAAGAAATGTGTTTGAATTAGCTGATTAACAGTATCAAAACGTTTCCTTGCAAAGCTTTGAATTCATAAATCTGAGCGCAGCCAGCTGAAACGCCAACAACAACTGTTTTGGTTTTTCTGTAGACAATATTAAAGGATAAATTTATTTATTAATTTTTGTCTTATTTTTCGTTCATTAACAAGCCGTTACGGTAAGGCCAAATTTGGCTGGATCTTGCAAAGTTTCATGAGAAAACACACTGTTGAAGGTATTTATTTAGAAGAACATCGTTTCATTTTTTTGCTTCAACCCAGAATGCCGCCGAAACGGAAGTATGCCCTGGCTTAGACCCGATTGTAAGTCTCAAGTGACGATGGAATGCAAGGAAGAGGCGGGTGTCATTGTTCCATTGAGGGTTCATACAGTTGTCATTTCCACTCAGCATGGACCTGAAATTGAACTTGAGGAGCAAAGGAGACAGTTAAAGGAGAAAATCATTAAGGTTCTATACCATGTCAAATCAATCTTTTGCAGAAAAACTAATTGTATCACTGTAAACATAGAAGTCATGTTGGTCTGACAGTTTTATATTCGTCTTTATAATAACTAGCCCGAGAAAAGAAAACAAGGCCTAAAAACCTCTAGAAACCTAGAGTTATTCTAAGATGCAAATATGAATGCTGACAGCGCTTGCAAATAGTTTTCAATATGACTATGACTGGAAATAAAGTCGAAATTAATACTGTTGTATAAATTCAACACTCGTTTCTTGGTCCAAAACTTGGATTTACTGAACGATGTTTTCTTTTCTCGGGCTAGTTATTACTATGATATATAAACATAGAACTTAAATTAAAAATGATTATTCATCGTGGATGAATTGAAACTTTAAAAATCAAAATGCCCAGTTGTCTAACGATGTGAGTCGATCATCATTTCACAATGCACCGATCTGCATGACGCATATTTAAGCAAACAAGATCAGCAGTCGAAATATCGTGTTCCTCAGTAACTCACATCGTAAGACAACTGAAAAAGAATTTTTTGAATGTTATAGGTCTAGAATCAAGAGATAGTGCTTTCAAACTTCAAATGGAACGGTAAATGTATTAAAAGACCTGCAACACCTGAAAGGCGTTGATGGATAAATGGGAGACCAGAAAATGAAACACGAAGCGTTGCTAGCCTCAATCATGTGCCAATCTTGAAATAGTTTCCCAAAATATCAGTGAATGTTTTTCATTTTTTTGGCAAATCAAATAAAGTCATAGTTTTGTTATTACTATTATTACCTAAAGTTGTAATTTTCTTAACCGCAACCTGGACTTCTAACTTTTTCTTACATGGCTTTGTTATCCTCTTTTTATTTGTTTATTAGGCAGTAATTCCAGCCAAATACCTTCTGGAAGATGACAAGGATGAGCAAAAACGGCCGATTTACCACCTGCAGCCTTCTGGGAATTTTGTTATTGGTGGTCCCCAGGGTGACGCGGGTGTCACCGGCCGTAAGATCATAGTGGACACTTACGGAGGTTGGGGAGCCCATGGGGGAGGGGCCTTCTCGGGGAAAGATTGCTCAAAGGTACGTAATTAACCATAGCCAGTCTTCAATACAGTAAGAGACGAGGTCGACCTAACTCACGTTCTTGGTGAAAAAATGCATTCGGATTCAGCGCTTTTCTGTAATGTATGTTATGTATGCTACAAAATCTCTTTCACTCTTTCCCCGTCCAGTTTTGGGGGAGGCGCCTTGCGGGGGGAGGGGGTTAGAAGGCGAGGGGTTTTGGGGAAACTAAGGGAAAATGTTGGCCCCACAACACATCACTGTGAGCAGAGCACTACAAATGGTTGTCTAGTTAATTTATTTTGGGGAGGGGGGGGGGATGGAGAGGAGTTCGTGGCGAGGGTTTTTTTGGAAGTTTATGGGAAATGGGGTCCCCACAACCTATCAACGAGAGCAGCGCACTACAATTGACTGTCCAGTTTACTCGTTGAAATCTTTGTTACTTATATTTTAAAAGATCAGTCGTCAAAAAAAATGTCTAATTCAAATCTATTAGAAATGAGAAAACTTAAGATTTGCTTATCTTAAGTAAGAGTTTTTATTGCTGGCAGCAGTCTCTATATTTCCGGCAGAAAAACTCGGTATTCACTTCCGATTTTCCTTGTATACTTTTCATATATGGTTGGTTCGGCCACTAGAAGCCAATCAGGGGACTGAATTCATGGCTTTTTTCTTCCGGTATTTCTGGTGTTTCATTTATGGTTTGTTCGACCTTTGTAGGCCAATCATCTTCTGCGTATGGTTTGTTTGTTGGTTTCCTTTGTCGAATGTGTGTCAACGCGCCTCAAGTGGGGTTAAATAAACTATGAATAATGCATCAAATCCACAGAAAGGAACTGCATTCATCAAGCACCCGAGAGCTTCACTGACGAGCTTTCGAGAGCAAGGAAATCTGCTTTTGTGGCTCTTTCTTCTTTATTATGCAACGAAAGTGTCGCTGTCAACTCGTGGACACAATCACTCTTTGGGTTCACAGCATGTTAATTCAAACAATTCAGTACCTGATAGGGGTACTTTGTCCACGCCTCGATCATCAGGCAGCACTTAATTCTTTTTAAGAAGTACTGGTCGTACAATTAATCCTTAAAAATTTCAAACATTTTCTCCCCACTGCGCAGGTTGACCGTTCAGGCTCATACGCAGCTCGCCATATTGCAAAGTCACTGGTTGCAGCAAAACTTTGCCGTCGAGTGTTAGTGCAAGTCTCCTATGCCATCGGCGTTGCCAAGCCGCTTGCAATTTCAGTTTTTAGCTATGGTACGGGAGCAAGAAGCGACGACGAGCTGTTAGAGATTGTCAAGAACAACTTTGACCTGAGACCCGGTATTATCATGAGGTGAGGCTAAATGCGTCGGTCACTGTTTAACAATTTTGCAAATAATGCGAGAAAAAACAAAGACTATAATGTAAGCAAGACTACCTTAAGGTGCTTTTAACGCTTACAACTATTTTGGGATTAAATTATTTCACATACAATTTAAAGTACTTCTGCTAAAATATTTTCGAAATTTGGTCAAATTTCTACAGTTTCTAAAACAGGCAAAACTTTCAGACATCTTGGTTGTGACGTCATTCCCGACTTGTACTATTGAGCAAGTGAAATATTTTCTTAACATAAAGTTACAAAAGTACTGACAACTGTATGAGAAAATTGGAATCTACTTCTGAATCAAAGTTCTTAGATTCATACATGTCCATCTTGCTATGCTTTGATCAAGAGATGTAAGGATGACGTCAAAACCCAGTCCCCTTAAATCACGGCCGTGAACCAACAAAACTTGAACTTCAATTGTGTATAAAAAATCGAGAATACGGCCTATTTCAAAAATTCTTTTCTATTTTGAAATTAAGTTTTCAGTATTTTAGTAGTTCTTTCTTATATATACTTGTCAAGTTTTTTTTTCTTTAGCGCTCCCTTTTTTGTTTTTAGCTCAATGATACATAAAATACAAATGCGTTTTTTCACTTCGACTTTTATTCATTTTTTCTTCAGGGATTTGAAACTGCGAAGACCAATCTTCAGGAAAACTGCTGTCTACGGACATTTCAAGCCTGGGGACGAGTTCACATGGGAGATTCCCAAAAAACTAAACTTCTAGATTTTCAACCATGGGCATTTAGGCTGCTTTCTAAGGGGCGCAGTGTTTAGTGTCTAAATACGTACACCCGACTTTTTGTTAGTAGAATCTTTTTTTATAAGAAATTCAGTCTGAAAATCGATGAGAATTTAAAAACATGCGCGAAAGAAGATCCCGAGGCTGAGGAATTGCCGAAAAATTAAATTTTTTTGGCATTATAGCCTAAAAATCATGAACTTATTCATTTGATTTCTTTATAGCTTTATCATGCTTAGCCTGAAAAAATTGCACTTGAGTAAGACGTTTAAGACTTAAGTTCGACGTTTAAACAGGCATAAAGGGCTTAATGGGGGCCACCCAGTAGCATGCATAGTATCTTAATTCTGTGTTGTAGTTGGTTTAATTAGGGCGCGCGCTAAGGTTGGTTGAAATCTAACGATGGTGCTAACTTGACTTAGGGTTTAGGAAAAAAACTGTCATAAAGTTCGTTAAAATGGTTCATACTATTTTTACTTTCAAATGAATAACTAAATTATCTAATGATTAGTACAAGCTAAGAAACTGCATTAATTAAGACTATTATTGTATCTTGATGTGTTTTTGTAGTTTTAAATTAGTAGCGTTTCAGGGTTTGTACAAAGCCATACACAATGATCACAAGTTTAAGAACCGTTGAAAAAATAAAATACAAATTAATCTATAATAAAACAATCGTTTTTCTGTGTTGTGGTTTAAGTTGTTTACTGTATAGTTGTTGAATGACGAAAGTGGCAAAAAAGGAGAAAACACGAAAATCGAGTTGCCATGTTTTCCCATTTAGATCGTAGGCTTTTCAGCTTCCATAGTTTTAAGTAAAATCACCTATCAACTAAAGATTATTACATGATCCAGTTCTTATAAGTATTACATTTGATTGAAGCTGGCTTGCCGGCCGCGGGTTTTGTTGTTGGTTCACTTCGAATTCTTGTCCATTTTCTTGCTTTTACTTCTGATCTCTGGTGTGTTATCTAAAACTATTCAGTAAAACAGGATTCCATTGATATGACGACATTTTCTTTTTCTCATTAAAAATAGAAAAATTACGGTGGCCCATTAGTGCAAAACATAACACAAGCGAAAAAGATGATAAACACCCTGAAAACAAAAAGGGTTTATCTCCAAAAAATAAACCCGATACCACTCCCTCAGGCCGCCCTCTCCCTTGCTCGGTCAGCTTCACGTTCTCGTCCCCAGGGTTATCAACTGTTCTCGGTGATCGTTAAAGCGCTCTCTAAGTTTACGTTTGGTTTCTCCAATGTATTGGAGTTTATAGCGGTTACATTGGATCATGCAGATTTTTCGTGTCACAAGTGATGTGTGATTCGTTAAATCGTGTCTCTTCTGTGGAGTTTTTTTTAACCCTAACGCCAAATCTAAATCAACTAACGTTTCAGAACATTTTCTGTTTACAGATAACCACTCATCTTCAGACATGCAATTAATCCCCCTCGAAATAATTAAAAGCAAACGCGATTCAGTTCGCAAGGTTAGAGAAACTAACTTAATCATACGCGCTGGCCGTCTCTGCAACCAGACGGCCTTAACCTGCGAGATAAGACTTGAGTTGTTCATCCGTAATTTTTTGTTTTGTTTTGTTTTCTTCTGCTTTCATTTACTATTTTGCTCTATTCGTTAGTTCATTTTGATTTGAATTCTCAGTGCCTCAGTCATATGTCAATGGCAAGTAAGCTACTCATATTTCACAACCGCAATGAATAAATTTAAATTTGTAACACGCCAATTTTGTACTTCATTACCCGAAGAAGGCTGGTTTGACCAGCTGAAATATAGTACTTTACAAAAAATTTATCACGTTGTGTCAAATACTTATCTTCTAACTACGTTAGTTTTCTTAGTGCCGTTTGTTCTGTATTCAACGAAAGTTTTTATTGTGAAGCCGCTTACCAGACAAAACGCGGTCGTACATACAATATGGCGGACACTCAAAACGGAAGTTGAGTTGTTTGTTGACATTCTGTTCGTGAGATTGACTTTTCGATAATTATGTAAAGAGACAGAAAATTTGCTTGCACTGGAATACAAACTGAAAAGTTTCAAAACTTCATTGTGACAAAGTTGCTCATGTGTTACTTAAACGGCTTGGAATTTGATAGGATCACAAGTTACAAGACCATTCGCGGCTTTCGAGATTCTGAATATAGTGCCTGGTGAACCCTATTATAAACAAGAAGGTTAATCAAAATGATTGTCTAAGGAAAGGATAATCGATTTCTTTTTAATTCACGTTCATCTAACCGAAGATAGACAATCTTGTGACTTTTCTTAAATGTTTTTACTGTAATGGCAGAAGAAGCGTTCCTTACCAAGGTGAGAGCCTTTTGATTAATTGGTGTTGGTTGAATTGTGTGGCATAGAATGTAGGTTAGTAGCAGCAGAAACGAATGGGGCTAAATTTCCTTACTCACCCATTCTTCATTATGCATACGAAGCTACTGATCTTCAAACCAAAATATCGGAGGTAAACCTCGCAACCAAAAACTCTTGAAATCACTGTTAGGGTTAAGAGTAATGGTTAGGGTTTGGGTAAGAATTATGTCTTTTAATTCCCGAAATGAAAATGTGGAGTTTGGCGACCATTCAGTGCATGAAAATGTGAAGTTGGCAGCCATTACTGTGTGCATAATTAAGTATGGGTGAGTAAGGAAATTTTACCACGAATTGCAAGGATTCGGGAACGACAGCCTGCTAAGTGTAGAGTACTCCCCAGGTCCGAGGTATATCCACCAGAGCAGAGGCCCTAGCCTGTCATAGTACTGTCATCATAACTTTTGCCTTGACTGCTCTTCCCTTGCAACAGAATTAATTCCATCAGTCCATTGTCACCCAGATGATGAAAGAACTAGGCTGGCATCGAAATAACAATAACTGTGACACTAACATATATACCTATAACCATATTAACTGTAATAATTATAGTGAAAAACTACTAAATGTTGAGTGCTGTTTACATATTACTCTGCATGGTTGTATACTCCCCGCAGTTATACTAAAAAGCGTAAAAGCCTAGTCATTAATACGTTAATCAAATTGCTCTTTACTATTATATGTTAAAACTAATTCTTTTCGTTAAACAGGTGGTCCTTAAACTGGGTTGGGCTGGCCTTGTTCCAATATTGTTCATTTCAACTTTTGGAATCTGGTGGAGTTTGTTGCTGTTGTGCTATGGTGTTTTGTTTATTGTGGGGTAAGTGCCATGTTTGTGAGTCTGGCCACTTGTTTTGAAGTTTAACATAAATGGCTTATGTTTTAGTTAAAAAGTGGTTTCAGTCCACTCGGATACTTATCTTTTTTCGAGTACTATAGCTGCTCAACTTTATTTTTACATAGTCTACTGTACATAATAAGCTTTTGCCTACACTACCAAATTAGACACTGTAGTACATTCAACACATTACAACTGTGTAGGTACTTGGGCATGTAGGCTAGCAAGTGCCACAAATTGGTTTATTCTAGATTTGTTTACAGGCTCCGCTCTCACAAAACAATTTATTTAATACTTGACAATACTGACCTATAAAGTGATTTACCTGATAGAAACTCTAGACACTTGCCAGAAATGAAAACCCCAAACCCTCAAAAAGGAAAAAAGGGAAAAAAGGGAGCGTGTTCTCCAAACCCAATGCAAGTGCCATCCCCCCATGGTGAGGTTAAGGGGAATTATAGAACAAAAAGTTGGCTAAGAAAGCTGAACCTAGGCTGATTGGAATCTCTAACAGTTCAGTACTTATACAATGAATTACCCATAATTCCCATCTGACATGCTAGCAAAATATCTATTTCTGTTAGTTTCACAAAGCTCAATTGTCAAAAACATTTTAATAATCCTCTAGTTCTTTAACTGACTGCCTAGTCAGATCCTAGGTTAGCAAGATTCCTTTTGTAAACTCATTTCACTGCAAGAGAAATATAATAATTACATGGGCACACATTGCACTCTTTTGAGCAAAAAGTATCTTAATCTTTTTTGCTTTGAACCAAAAATGGGAATGGGAACAGGATGGAAAAAGGGACAATTATAGGTTAAATAGCTTTCTTTAATTTGATCAACATATTTATTTTTTATTAAGTTTAAAGTTTAACTTAAATTTTAAGATACACGCAGTGTTGAGAAATGTTTCTTTTTGATCGATACAGATTTTTGTTGGTGCTAGCATATGTTGCACACCAAAGGGTGCAACAAAAAGGTGGTAAACAACAGTCAGGTTATCTCGGGCTACCATCAAGAGGTCTAGAGTCTGTTATTCAGATGATGTTAAATAGCCGAAGATCCTACAAAATGGACAAGAGGTTAACGGGATCAAGCATCATTGATGAACCTTTGCAAGAGGTACAATGCAAGTTAATTTTTAGGCAGTGGTGAATTAAGATGATTAGTTAAATAATTTGTTGCTTGTATTGCACATGCTCCACTGGAAGATATATTCGCATGTGCATTACAAATAACACAAGAACTTTGGTTTTGAGTGTCTTAGATAGTATGCTGTTTGCTGCTCACATCAATTTTCAGTTAGGGTTGCCCTCTCAGTTGATAGTTGACAGGCAACTGGTAACAACAGGTTCACCCAGCTACCCTTTTTTTGGTGGGTTATGTTGATCCTGAGAATAGGGGATTTATAGATTGGGCCTGCTATATATTGAACATCCTTATGCGGGAAAAAAGGAAAGACAATTTGCAGACAATAGGGCAAAAGCAGCACTATCCTCCATTTGTTTGAAGACCCTGAACGAGGGCCTGACACAGAGATTTGAACTGGGGCCTCCCAACTTTCCAGTCTTTCCCTGATAAAAATTGCAAAGGTACTGAATATCGCACACCTTGAATGCAGACTTAGCATGCAGTGGTGTGCCATTTTAATTTCTTTTTTTTTTTAGTTTTTAATTTTTTAAAGACTTTTTTTTGCTTTTTTAAATTTAAATTTATTTTTTGTGCATTTTCCTCTATTTACATGTTATAGGGCTCGCTTTATCAGGGAGTATCAAAAGTACATCATGGTACAGCATTTATACACATCCCTATTTGGGACATGCTCAAATAAATTTCCTGTCAAATTTAACTTAAAGTGACTTTACTTTTAGGGTATGTATGCTGTGAAAGGCATAAGATATTAAAAACATAATAATTTAGTTTTGTTTTCAGGGCTACATGCACACTTGTAGTGCTAACCATGCATGAAGCCCCCAAAGAAAACTTAAGCCACATTCAGTTGATCAAAAATAGAATTAGGGTATTTTACTCAACAGAAAGAGTTGATTAAGATAACATAAATATTATTTATTGTATAATGAAACCCACCATGAAACCTGCACTATAAATTGGGAAATCACAGTATTGAATAATTTTATGCTACATTTGTACTTAATATGAAGAAGACATGAGTTCCCTGACCTGAAGCTCTTCCAGTCAATAGTTATTTATTAGATTGGTTGTCAGTTTTAGTTTTAAATAAACTGCTTTAAAGGTTACATCAAGTGTCTGTTTTTATTTTATTCAATAAGCTGTTTTGAACAGTATCAATACATGCTCTTTCAGGCTTTGAACTGAACATCCAGTTGATCTGCCACCCTAAGAATTATATTTTTAAACCAATATATTAAAAGAAGAAGTAGCTTACACCAGTACTGAGTTGCATTTGACTTCTAGGTACTCAAGTTCTTCTTCCGAGATTATGTTGAGAGTTGGTACTACACCATAAGCACCGATGAGGAATTCCTGTACAACTTGAGGCAAACCTTACAGAGAGCTCTCATTGCCTTTTCTAATAGGTAATTTGGATGAAAAAGCAAACTCGTAGCATTCTTTCAAAGTAATTGCAGTTTAATTATGCTTTCACAGACTGATTCTTGGGTAATTTTAAATCTAAAACAATAAAGTTTGACTGTGATAGAGGTAAATTATAACATAATGGCCAATGTGGAAAATACACTTTGTTAATTAAGATATTAAAACTGTTTTGATTTGATAGTATTCATTTTGAAGGTTAGATATTCAGCATATACTGGAACCTGGAGAAAATGTTTGAACCACTTTCATGCATAGGAAAGGTTTCCTTGGTAAACTTTGTGAAGAGCTACAAAAATGTGATAAATACGAGACTAAGTTGTTAATTAAAAATTTAAATTTTTTTATTATTATTTTGTCATACCTTTGTATTATGTATTAAGAATGCATTACATTATCAATTTTTGTGTCTGAGTCCCACTACCAGAAAAGCGGTTTGGTGACTTGTAGGAAGCATTGCATTGCCACTTCACAAGACTTGTAAATCACAAATTTAACAACTGTACTTACATGCTACGAGAGCCAGATTGATTTCATGCCTGTCTAATTGTAACAAAGATAACAATTTATTTTGTGTTCGATATGTTTTTTTCTTAGGTCAAAGGATGTTGAATGGGTTAATTTCTTAACAAGAAGGTTTGTTGATGATATCACAAATCATCTGAAGATTTATAGAAAAGCAAAACAAAGACTTGATACCCTTACGAACAATGCTGAAGGTAAATCAGACATTGGTTATACTATCCACTCTTATCAATTATCATTATGTACAGTACATACATAAATTTTCAATGGTTCAGACCATTGTAGACTGCCATAACAGTTAATTTTTATCGTTCATAAACTACTAAAGAACAACTAAAAATAATAATAATAATTAATGATAATAGCAATATTAGTTATGATTATGATAATAATAAAGATGATAATATTAATAATGATAATAATACTAATAATAAAACAATGATAATGGTAACAATAATTTTTTATTCTTCTAATGCACAACAATTTTATTAATCCAACAGTTTCAACTGTCAAACGTCTAAAACTATTATTTAACCCTATTCAGGCTGTGTGTGTAGGGGAGGGGGAGGGGGGCTTTTGGTGTCATTTCAACTTTGAAACTCTGTAACTTTTACACAATTTCATGAAGAACCACAAAATTTCGGGCCTTTTCCTAAAATTTATTTGGCAGTGTACTCAAATATGATGTAATTTAATATGATTTTTTAATCAAACTGATTTCCAGTAATGTTGACTTGTGCAGTGTTTATAACATATTTTTTATTAGTAAAAAATCGAAACTATTTACTTATTATTCATGAGTCAAAATAATGTAAAAATCGTGTGTTCAAAAGCTACAATGCTACCTTAGGCTACTCTGACAATACTTTAATCTTTTCATTAATAGACAAATCGGTAAAAAATGAAAAAAAAGCATTGAATCAGCTGACTTTATTCTTGTTGTAACATCTTTGTTTCGTGTTCAGGTGTAACAAAAATCAAGTTGAACTGTTTTAAAAACTGCCTCGCATTCTTTCTTTATTTTTTTCTGGCTATCGTAACTGTAGGTGATGACACTTCCCTTCCTGATCTGGAACAATTATTTTTTGACGTTGAACATGAAATGGAAGAAGACATATGTAGAGATAGCATATGTCTTTTAGAAGACAAAGAGAAAGGTCGGTTCTTTGAAAACGTTACGTATATAGTAACCTTCAAGTAGTCCGAAATAAATTTGTCAATAAGGTCGAAAGCTGTTATGATAGCGTGTGTATTTAAAATGTTCTAGTTTCTAGACGACGAATTTATCGAGACAATTTAAAAGTTTTAAGAATTTGCATAGGCCTTATGCATGTTGAAGTCAAACTAGTCAATTTCATCCCCAAGCCTCATATTCAAGAGATAGGTGTGAGCATTTTGCACGTGCAAACCGAGTTCACGACGGAATTCTCTTCATATTCGCACTTTCGTGATACGAAAGCGAGGCTTGGGGGTGTTTTGACGTAAAAATGCATAGGCCTACTGTTGGCGGCACAGCGGCCGAGCGGATAGCATGTTCGATTCGTAATCCTGAGTCGCGAGTTCGAGCCCCGGTCAGA
>JANVCF010098992.1:0-12283 GCA_025388745.1 Hydrozoanthus gracilis
TATTCAGTACAGTAACACTTCCAGGAGCTAATGAGGCTATACAGTACAGTAACACTTCCAGGAGCTAATGAGGCTATACAGTACAATAACATTTCCTGGAGCTAATGAGGCTATTCATTACAATAACATTTCCTGGAGCTAATGAGGCTATACAGTACAAAAACATTTCATGGAGCTAATGAGGCTATACAGTACAATAACATTTCCTGGAGCTAATGAGGCTATTCATTACAATAACATTTCCTGGAGCTAATGAGGCTATACAGTACAATAACATTTCCTGGAGCTAATGAGGCTATACAGTACAATAACATTTCCTGGAGCTAATGAGGCTATTCATTACAATAACATTTCCAGGAGCTAATGAGGCTATACAGTACAAAAACATTTCATGGAGCTAATGAGGCTATTCAGTACAGTAACACTTCCAGGAGCTAATGAGGCTATACAGTACAGTAACACTTCCAGGAGCTAATTTGGCTTTTCATAACATTTCCAGGAGCTAATGAGGCTATATACAGTACAATAACATTTCCTGGAGCTAATGAGACTATTCAGTACAATAACATTTCCAGGACCTAATGAGGCTATATACAGTACAATAACATTTCCTGGAACTAATGAGACTATTCAGTACAATAACATTTCCAGGACCTAATGAGACTAAACAGTACAATAACATTTCCAACCACAAGCTCAGTAGATTTTGAGAGCACCAACTACAATCAAAATGGCAAATATTATCAAATTATAATACAACATGCACAAAGCAAACATGTTCCCATATTCCTCCAAAAGTTTGAAAGGTTCAACTTGATTTTCATATTCTTCATCACAGACCCCATTACAATAACTGCTACTTAATAAAACTATTTTTGATAATGATAACTGATGTCTACAAGGTTGAACTTTGTAATTGTAAATATTACCAAGTTTCCAAAATACAATCTAAGGATTTGAGCAAAATATTTAGTCACTTGAAAAATCTTCAAGTTCTTGGTCACTATGAACTACACTTACAGCATGTCTTAAATCCTTGTAAGCCTTTCATTTCATCCAGTTCAATCAGTTAGTGATACGATGTGCTGTTCTGAACAAGACTCTCAGCTTGTCAAGACAAGCAAAAATTTGCATCCTTCCGTCTTCTGTTTTTCTTCTCATGAACTTTGACGTTTTTTTTGTATAAATTTGTAACATGCAGAGTGGAGTTATTAACTTTTATGGACATGACTTTAATTTTAGTAGAGCCATCAGCAAACAAGCCCTTCCCGCTGAATTGTTCAGACAGTATAAATGTTGCGCAGTTTGTTGGAGTCATTGACATTTCTTTTCTTTTTTAGGGGGCATTGCATTATATTGTGAGTCGCATCCTGATTAGCCCTACATGTCAACTGAGGTGTGGGGAATCTGAAAATTAAACAATATGCCTTCAGTTATACATTTCAAAGCGGAATGATGACAAGAAATAAGTGCATGGCGAGAGGCCTGGTGTCACTTGACGTTTCTAACGATGTGGCAGCGGCTAATGATGGCAGTGCGAAAAAGAAGATTTGAATGCCTTGAAAGTACAAGTTAAACCTATGTTAAAGGTGCAGAGTTGGTAACAGGCAAGTTGTCCTTTTGCTAGTACATAGGCCACCAATTTGTTTAATTCTTGTTTATTGGATTTTTTTCAGAAAAAAATGGGCCAAACCATCGAAAAAAATTGTTTAAACAAACAAAAATTTGTAATACATTGGTGTCCAAGGAAACTCTACAGAACAACATTTGACAATTGATTATGACACTTTTCTAATGAAGTTTGGTGTAGTTTTGTCCTTTTTTCCTTAACATCATGACCTTTTAGTGGAAAGTGCTACAGTATTGATGCATAGGAACGTTTACCAAGAAGTCACCATGGTTGACCAAAGACCGCATCTGTGGTTTTGATGAAAGCGACCAAAGACTGCAGTAAAAAAGGCAGTTCCAAACAATAGTAGCTACTGTAATTTGTATTGTTTTGGCTTTGTTTAACTCCATATCAGTCAGTAATCTCTGAGGAGTTATAGGAATAATTGGCTATGGTCAAGTCTAAAAAAGGTATCAATTTCACAAGTTCATCCAACACTCAATTTAGTGATAAGAGCAACGGCAATTGTAGTTGTTCTGTTTTTAAAACCTTCAGTGTTCATAGTTTTGTAGAATTGGGGAACAAGTACAAGAAAATTCACTCTTGTCGCCTTTTCTGCATCCATATGATAGTGGCAAAAAATTTTAGACCATAGCTTAATTCAATTCAATTCAGTTTTGTATAGTTTAAACAGTTGCTTCATTGATTGATCAGATTGTATCGCTATTATGGCATCATGTATTTGAGGAAAAGATAGCAAATCTTTATACAACGTTTTTATTTTTCTAAGTCTGTTCTTTTGTGAAGTCTTTAAAATTCTCCATTTGTTAATAATTATAGATTTTTCATAACAGGAGTGGTCACCATGGTCTATTTTTGACTTGCGATGGCTTATGGGGCTAAAAATAGTTTGTTCGAGCTATAACTGTAGTCATGATAAAAACGTTTTCAGTGTTAATTGTGCAACAGTTTAAACTCTCTTTTTGCAAGCTATGGTTGTTTTCAAAACATGAGTCAGTTACAGTTTATCTTCAACTTGTTATTTGTATTTTCTAGCAATGAAATGAATTTGTTTTGCTGTTTTATAATCGCGTGCCCAATTAGGACATTTTCAGAATTAATTTCTGCAATCCTCTTTAAGCTCTCTTTCGGGCAGGCTCATTTTGTTTCATTTCGCTGAATACAGTATAAGCCACGTTGCTCTCCAGTGGTGACCCTTTGAGTTTTATAATCGTTTGTAGCAAAGATTGCAAACAAACAATTATACACATGCAAATTATTCAATTGTTAGTTTCAAACATTCTCTTTATCAATCAACTACACTGCCCCACTGGAAATGGTGTTAGATGTTATATTTGTGTTCACTTCATTGTGCATCGTGGCACACTTTGAGGACTTGAACCGAGACTTTGGCAGGCAGGACAAGTTTTACCTACCGAGGCTTTGTTGCTGGTTAAAATCATAGAAAGCCAAGAAGTTGTGCGATATTAACAGCCAATCAACTTGAGTTTCCAAAACCCATTCTAATGTTGGCACTGTTTTCTTTTGCTCAAACAGACAAAAATATTGACAAGTTTATTATTTCTCAATCTTCTCAGCTAAAGGAGACTAAAGCAACTATAAAGATCTGTTAAAAAAACAGAAGACACCAAAAACCAGACTTTTGGGGTTCAAGGAACTTTCGAAATTGGCTGCATGGACGAGCCAAAAAATTCATAAATAAATCCAGGTTCTTTACAAAAAATTCAAACTCTGACAAACTGTACGCACCACACAGCATGTGCAAATATGACTGGGTGCATGAGTTACACTGAATCCTTGCCGTTTTTGTTTTCGTTTTGGACTTAAGAAACTTTAAATTACCCACACAGTTATTATCATTATTTGTATTCGGCATAAAAACTAACTTCTGCGAAAAAAAGAATCAGACAAATATACTGACGCTTTTAATTCTGTCACACGACATGTGTAATCTTTGTTTGCTTGAATGGTTTTAGAAATTAAGGCACCAATTTCAACATACAATCATATTTAGAACTGTTCCAGAAATGACTTTTTTGTCAGTTGGTTGCACAAGTATCCAGAACCAGCCTCTGACAAGCTAACAGCCTGTTAACAGCATCACATGGAGATCATCAGAGGGTCATTGTATGCCTCACCTATTCGTGTCAAAAAGTGACACTCTTATTAAGTACGACCACGGTCGATCATACTACTGTACGTTTTTTTCGACTGCAAAATACCTTGTCTAAACTGCAGGCTTTTTTTGCAGTGGACTGCAAAATACTGCATTTAAACCACTGCCAAAAACTACAGTTTGACTGCGGTAAAAGGATCAATACTTTCGAGCAATACTGTAAGCTGACCAATAATCTTTGAATCTCTAGTGTACTACCTTAAATAGAAAACAACAACTATCAATCAAATGTACAACTCAAAATGTTATACACGAGTCACAGTTCACATTTCAATTAAGGCAAAACATTAGTTTCAAGTTTCATAAATTTTTTGTTTCCTGAAAAAATGGACCGCCAACTCCGATAGGGTTTGACGTTGTGTATACATGTAGCCAAAGTTGGATGTAGGTGCCAATTACATTACAAGCCACTGGGGGTTCTTCTTCTCAGGGAACTGTTATCTAGAAAATAATTTCACCTTTCTTAAGGCATTTTTTTAGGTTATCCGTAAGGATAATGTATCTGGAATTTGGACAAACGACCAAAGCAAGGTCATGTTTGAGAACAGAACTTAAATATTGTACCCAATTGGATTGAAGTACTGTGGAATCCGTATGACATTTTGGTCTTTGATGTGTGGTATTACCTTTGGATGTTCAGCTTCAGCTCTGCCTCCCGATGTTTGTAACTTATCCAAGGTTGTGTTAACAAATTAAAACCTTCATGGAGTGTCAGAATAGTATTATTCTGGAATCCTCTTTCCTCACCCCCATCCCCTGAATTGGCAAAATTCCGGGTTTGGTTTTCGTATACTACTGCATTGGAAGTAGCTCTGTGAACTGTTCTGACCGAGAGACTGCTTCACATGTTTTGCAGATTTGAGAAATTTTAGTCCTGGAGTTGGAAAGCAGAAGCTTTGCTCATCTTGTGATTCATTATTTTTCATCTTTCTTTCAAACTTTCAAAAATCAATTCGACTTGAAGAACTGGAACTGCATTCTTGTTTCTGGTATGAGGCACGTGCAAGAAATTATGAAAAAATGCAAACAGTCCAACCTCGTTCATTTTGCTTTCTCTTAAAAGAACTCATTGCCACTCAATACATTATAAGTTCTGTACAAGGTTGACCTCCTTAGCTTCGAGGAATAGCGCACAAAACCTTATGCCAATTGTTGTGTTAAACTGCCTAATATCATACTGAAATTTTGAGATAGTCCATTAACGGGCAGTTTATTTGATAGCTTTAAAAAGTATTTTAATGGTTTCTACAGTTTCATCAATATGGTCTCATCATTTGAGGCTCAGTTTCATCATGAAGATAATCAGCCCTGTTGCTAGCTATTCCTAATTGCCTTGTTGCCACTCTGTCTTTGTCTTTGTTTGTTTGCATTGGAAGTCGGTTTAGCGGTCAGTAAGCTGTTTTTTCCTACATTTCTTCCTCTTCAAAAAGCATCGAACTATTCAAAAATTTATTTATGTCCTTGGTTCAGTGGAAAACTATCTTTTGTTGTTCATCTACATGGCCAGTAATTAACTATGCATTTATCTAATGATAATGACTATTTTTTCAAAATTGTGCAGCCACATGGCTTAATTACACTATGATTACAAAACATAAAATTAACTGACTATGAAAACTATCTGCAAGGATAAGAAGATAAAACAGATGTATAATAAGTATTATTCCCATTATTTTTATTGATTGACACTTTTTTTATATCAAGAGTCGTTGCTTGTTTCATGATGTGGAGAGCAGTTTGATGTCTGGTCAAAATGGTGGAAATTTCTGGCAACTCTCTATCATGATTATGATGTTACAAATTTAATAATCTTTTTGATAAAGCTTTACGGGAAAATGGCTTGTAACAGATATAACACAGGTGATTTCATTTGGGATGATTAAACATAATAGATGTCGGCGTTAAAGAAGGTCTGGTTGCTTTTTCATTGGCAAGTTGTTGTTCGTCGATTCGATTACGAATATGACCATGTCAGACGACGTTCAGCGGTGTGTTTGCTGATGAGACCATTGTGAGCCTGGAAGCCCCTGCCACAAGTCTGGCACCAGAGAGAAAGAGGTGAACTGATGGAGTTCTTGGCTCGAGCCTTCTTGCCCTACGTTTTTTCTTTGGCAGCGTTGGATCGTTGAACTTCGAGTGAAGGATGCCCTTTTGAGTCATGCTTCGCCAGGCTGGTCTGGTGAATCGCCTTTCCTTTGCGAAAATTTCAAAGTCAATAAGCATGGATGGCTTCACTGCAGTGATCGGCGCAAGAGGCGGTGATTATTTTAATCAACTTTCCACTACTCGCCTTCATTGGCCCAACTAAACCAATTGCAGACATCTTGTGCTTCTTCTCCCAGCACACGGACAAACAGCACCTGTTTGTCTATGTCATCATTTGTTTTCTCCGTTCCCGAGTTCAGAAGTTCGCGTGAGGAAGTTACAGAGCACAATGTCTTGAGGTACTTCTTCTACACATCTGACATTTTCAAAACTAGTCATAATTCACCACAATTAACTTTATATTACCAGCTGCTTTTCGTCTTGTTTACCTAAATATGAATTACAGAAATATATAACTAAAAGAACTACCGACTTTAAACAACGGTATCTTTACTAAAACTTCTCTGTGAATAAAGTGTCTGGTACTTCAATGAAGCAGTACCTGTTCGAAATGGAGACTCACGATTAAGTCTTTCCATACAGTTTTGAGGAAAATCCCTCTCCTCTTCAGTTTTTTTTCCAGAACTGAGGAGGCAAAACCAACTTTGGTTGCTGAAGGGAAGTCGTCGTAATGTTGGTGTCACCAACTGTTCCACTTCCAGTGAAACAAAACTACTCACGATAAGTCTCTCCATCCAGTCTTGAGGAAAATCCCTTTTCATCAGATGTTGTATTGAAATGGGTATAGGAAAGGAAATATGAGACGCGTAGAATGTGTCAGCAAGTCCCTTTTTCTGGTTACATTACTTCTCCACAGAGGAGGGTATTCCTCGTGGCTGGATTTCTTTTCATTCAGAGGAACGCATTTCTCTTCCAACTGTGGGAGGTTCTTGGATTTATATCCTATTGGGTGGCACGAATAACTAACCGAACCTGAGTCATCATTTGTTTTTCTAAATCTGACGAATCATCACTTTCAGCTCTAGGTCTTGGGGGTGGCCTTTGTTTCTCCAAGCAACAAGCATCTTCTCCACGTCATCAATTGCGTCAGAGTTCGAAAAAAGGCGTGGCTGATACTCGGCCACGTTCAGTGCAACAGGTGGCAGGTAATCCTGCGGACGGTCAAATAATTTTGGGCATAATAATGAATGTTAATGTTGCATACTCCATATGGCTGTTTATACCTTTGATTCCGTTATTTACGGTAGCAGACATTTCAAGCTTTGCACTTATTTATTAAAGAATTGAGAAGTAAAACACTGCTCGTTTTTCTTCCAACCATCCTCCGTCCCGAAATCGATAAGTTGAAAGAGCTAAACAAGAGAACAGGTTGTTACAGACATTGCAATTTTATAGTTAAATACATTTCTTTTCATCAGATGTCGCATTGAAATGAGCATAAGTATTATCAAAGGAAGTATGAGACGCGTAGAATGTGTCAGCAGGTCCCTTTTTTTGGTTCACATTACTTCTTCACGGAGGAGTGTATTCCTCGTTGCTGGATTTCTTTTCATTCACAGGAACGCATTATTCTTCCAACAGTGGCAGGTTCTTGTATATATATCCTATTGGGTTGCGCGAATCACTAACAGAACCTGAGTTACTATTTGTGTCATCCAGATCTAACAGTCATCACTTTGAGCTCTAGGTCTTGGGGGAGGCCTTTGTTTGTAGTATAGTATACAAAAATAGCTTGTAAGCAAAAAGCTGTAATATCAAACATAAAGGAGAAGATTTGATTACCAAATAGAAATGAAAAGAATGAAAATTAAGCAAAAACGATTCTCAGGTTCAAAGTTAACTAATGATGGATGGATGTCAGTCTTCTGAGACTGAATTGCATGATTACTTACAACTAAAAATATTTATAACTCTACTTACAAAGCAATAAAAATTACAAATCGAAAGTTATATTTGTTCTGTGTGGACCTATTGCCCACACCATGTTGGCAGAAATGTACTGGAAAAACGGTTGGTACGAAAGATTGGGTTAGAAAACTGGCGATGGTTTCCGAGATTATATGAGCAATCGTTCTCGGGTGGTAAAAAGTGGTACAGCTTATGTTCTTGACTTGACTTGCTTTTTGAAAGAGTTAAAGGGGAGAAGTTTGGTTTCCTCATCCAATATCTTCCAATTTTTGAGAGAGGGTTTAAGCTGTTTTATAAAATACATCTCGTACATAAGACAGTCAAGTTTTGCACGGCATTAATCAGGAACGGAAAAGTTCGTTTGAATATCTTGGTTGCCAGTATTGTGAGCAGACTGAAGGTGTCTGCTGAAATCTGAACTCTTTAGTCGATGTTCGTCCATGAGCAGGAACATGGTATGTCAGGTGGTATACGCGAGTTACAAGAGCAGACGGGTACTTTAATTTTGGCAAAGACTTGTTACCTGGTGCAACCTCAGTCACTCAAACACTGAATGACTTCGTATGAGGTAAGCGTTTTTTTGCCTCAATAGACATCTAGCTTATGTATGACCTTAAGTATGGCAAACAAGGAGCTAACTGTTGGACTGCCGTTTTTTACTTGTGGAAAAGGTTCTTATTCATTTCGAGATACTCCATGCCTGGTGCAACCTCGCTAAAACACTGAATGAGTTCGTACGTGGGAAGCGTTTTTTTTTGCCCCAATAAACATCTAGCTTAATTATGACCTTAGGTTTGCCAAACAAAGATCGCTGCCGTTTGTAACTTGTTGAGAGTACCTCGCTACAAAACTAAATCAGTTTGTATGAAGTTAGCGTTCTATTTGCTTCAATTTCCAGGTTATACTGCTCGTCATGTTTCCCACGGCTTGTTCTCCTGTTAGAAGCATACTCCGCGTTTTCCTAACCATCAGCTGTTAATAAAGTAGATGTTTTTAAACTATAGTTATGGTTACATTTTTAAAATATCGATAAAGAGTTTAGTGACAGTTGAAATAGTTTCTCAAAATGAATGTTTGTTTCTGTCTATTTGACCCTTATAAACTTACAGATTTATAAAACCATGCTTGAACAATATTAAAGCAAAATTTAAGAACTAAAAATATATATCAAAACTTTTACACAGTATACTTTTCTCCTTCTGCTACCAGCTGAACTATCAGTAAGAAGATTTTAGTCGGTAGCTATGTGATGCTACTTGAATGTTAAGTATTGTTCGGAAGAACAGTAAGGGAGATATTACACAGACAGTCCTTGTGTGTGATTTCCAAAAAACACTCACTTAACTTGAATCTCTGAACCTGCAAAGGGGGTTAGCTATACTTTAGTCAGGTACATTTTTAACATTTCTTGAGTTGCAGAACGACCTGGTGCCCGATGACGAAAACAGTCCCACCAGCGTCCAACTTCAAGTTACAACATGCATACATCCATCCATGCTAAGTACCACGCAGGTGTCTTGTCGAATGGATCCACAAAGAATTCCTGGTGGCCTCTCGGCGCCCACTTTCACTATCAGGTTTCATCATAAGTTGTAAACCTATACATTCAAGAAGCAAAGTGGTGGGAATTCTGGCAGCCACTATAAATCTTTTTTAATGTTGTACAAGCTCTTGAGTCTTAGAAAAAACCACACCGTTGGCAGATCTTGAAAAGTATGCCCCAGACGTCTCGTCAGTTTGACCCGAGCCTGAGCTTACAGATGCTCTTGCCCTTAGCTTGTTGCTAGTTTTACGAACAAAAGCAACTGTCTCTAGCTCTTTCTTGTTCATCTCCTTTGTGTACTGCACCGACTGCTTTTGTCATTATCTTGAGGG
The DNA here is from genome assembly GCA_025388745.1 of Hydrozoanthus gracilis. Taxonomy (NCBI): domain Eukaryota; kingdom Metazoa; phylum Cnidaria; class Anthozoa; order Zoantharia; family Hydrozoanthidae; genus Hydrozoanthus; species Hydrozoanthus gracilis. The sequence continues at coordinate 9,696 of JANVCF010098992.1, forward strand.
TATTTTCCAGCGAGCATGAGGTTGGCTCCTGAAACAAACGTCCTTGAACGCTACCCACGAATGACCTTGCTTTTGACTGGTTTGTCAGTTATTGGGGTAAAACTACACATCTTTACCAGGATCTCTAACTGTCTTTAGAATGAGTTGATGGTGAATGACCTTTCCTTTGCGAAAATTTAAAAGTCAATAAGCATGAATGGCTTCAGTGCAGTGATCGGCGCATAAGGCGGTGATTATTTTAATCAGCTTTCCACTACTCGCCTTCATTGGCCCAACTAAACCAATTGCAGACATCTTGTACTTCTTCTCCCAGCACACGGACAAACAGCACCTGTTTGTCTATGTCATCATTTGTTTTCTCCGTTCCCGAGTTCAGAAGTTATGCGCCAGACTTAGCTAAATCTTGGAAAGCAGCAAAAGGTAGTCTAAATACTAGAAATCTTGAGCTCTGGGTACTCGAGGCCTGAACTCAAATTTTGTCGCGTGAGGAAGTTACAGAGCACAATGTCTTGAGGTACTTCTTCTACACATCTGACATTTAAAACTAGTCATAGTTCACCACAATTAACTTTATCTTACCAGCTGCTTTTCGGCTCATTAGGTGTGAATTCCTGATGTACAAGCACAACTTCAACCAAATATTAAGCAGAGTTTTTACGATTAGTTCTCTCCAACTAAGCAGTTCCTAATGCCATCGGTCTCTTAGTGTTTCACAGAAAAAAGCTGCTCTCATGATACAGTTAAGTAGAATTATACATAATACTCACTTAAAGGAGACATGGAGTTACGTAGCCTTTTGCCAAAAATCCCAACAGTGCAATAATTCCATGAACCCAAAAACAATCAACAATAAAATGCGTTACCAGAACTTTTGAATTTGATTACATACTATAACGATTTTTTTAATTATTTAAGAATTTACCATCGTGTCTTTTTTGTTTTAAGAAATTACATCAGTTTATAACTTGTAATTTTATTTATACACGGTACAAACATCAGGCCTTGTTTACCTCTAAATTACAGAAATATATAACTAAAAGAACAACCGACATTAAACAACTGTATCTTTACTAAAACCTCTCTTTGAATGAAGTGTCTGGTACTTCAGTGAAGCAGTACCTGTTCGAAAATGGAGACTCACGGTTGAGTCTTTCCATCCAGTTTTGAGGAAAATCCCTTTTCATCAGATGTCGTATTAAAATGGGTACAAGTACTATCCAAGGAAATATGAGACGCGTAGAATGTGTCAGCAAGTCCCCTTTTCTGGTTCACATTACTTCTCCACAGAGGAGCATATTCCTCATTGCTGGACGTCTTTCATTCAGTGGAACGCATTTCTCTTCCAACAGTGGCAGATTCTTGTGTTTATATCCTATTGGGTGGCACGAATCACTAACAAAACCTGAGTCATCATTTGTTTCATCTAAATCTGACGAATCATCACTTTCAGCTCTAGGTCTTGGGGACGGCCTTTGTTTCTCCTAGCAACAAGCATCTTTTCCACGTAATCAGATGCGTCAGAATTCGAAAAAAGGCGTGGCTGATATTCGGCCATGTTCAGTTCAATAGCTGGCAGGTATTCCTGCGATATGTCAAATATGGGATAATGAATGTTAGTATTGCATATTCCATATGGCTATTTATACCATTTATTCTATTATTTACTGTTGCAGACATTTGAAGCTTTGCACTTAATTAATAAAGTTGTCCTTTCTTCCACACATCCTCCATCCCCAAAAGAGCTAAACAAGAAAGCAAGTAGTTACAGATATTGCAAATTTATAGTTAATAGTATATTTTTACAAAAAGCAGTTGTGGAATCAACAACCAATCACAAACAATGCCACTAGTAAGTTGAGCAGTGGTCGGCTATGCTCTCTCTAAGCCTTTTAGATACTATTGAAAGCATGATGTGCTGGTGTTGATTTTTATCCCACAGAATGCTTCTGTAAACAAAGAACTATCGACCATATCTGCTGATGAGTCACCTTTCAAAATAATGAGACATTTTCATTTACGAATATTTTCAAGAAAACAATCTTGATAGCAGAAGTGGGTGCAAAACAAACAAGAAATGAACAATTTTCTCAAGTCTGCGGCCTACTTATGACGCTTCATATTGTCAAAGTGTCGATAATTTTACATAACTCTTTTTTTACAAAGTCATTTCTAACTCCTACATTTCCAAGGTTTCGATATCTTCAACACTTCAAGAATCACAGGCCACCTCAACTTTATGGACTAACTTTCGTCATTCTAGCAAGTAAAAGCTAGCAAAGTGTCAAAGTCTCTGCTCAAACTTACGGTTTATTTCTTTGGGTTGTCTTTTCACATACGTAGCTGATCGAAATCAGGTCAGAAGAAGGGAAACTCGTACCAACAATCAGTTATTATTTTTTACCTAAAACAATGGACTCATACGGCATGCTTTTGACGCTTCATATTGTCAAAATGTCAATAATTTTACACAACTTTTTTTTTACAAAGTCATTTATAACTCCTACATTCCCTACATTTCCAAGGTTTCGATATCTTCAGCACTTCAAGAGTCTATCTATCTATCTATCTATCTATCTATCTATCTATCT
>JANVCF010099103.1:0-12282 GCA_025388745.1 Hydrozoanthus gracilis
ACTTCTAGTTTCTATTAATATCTGACAACTTTTATTTGACAATTAATTTTCAAAATGGTTATCAGACTGGTTTAGGGAAAGCTACTTCTGATATCCAGCGCTACATCTAACTTATAAATTTTTTTTTCTTTTTAAGTGTGTAATTGTTATTAGGGAAGAAGTTCGAGGAGCGTCCGGTAGTACGAAACGAGTCTTTATACGCGCAACAACTAAGAAGTTTAAAAAACTCAAATATACTCAAGAAAAAACTCATTGAGAAATACTACTGTAGCTCTTAGTTAACCACATTAGAGCGTCTAGTTGTTTTGAAATTCTGCAAAGAACCCTATAAATGTCGGGGGTACTTTTGGATCAAAAAGGAAGGGATGACCGTTGGAAAAATTCCCAAAATACCCTAAAAATACCAAGGGATAAAAATTGTCCGCCCTAAAAAATACCTCTCTTTTTTAAAATTACCCTAAAAAATACCGATTGAAATCCAAATTTTTTTCCCTGGGTAGCTAGCGGGTCGGCGTTAAGTCACCTCTTGTTGCGCAGAACGTGGTATGCAGAAAAGAAAGGCGCGCACGTAATTGGACGTTCGCCGAAGAACTTTTGTTTAAGCTTCTTGTACAATACACACGTTTGCCAATATACGGGACTGCAATCAGTCCAATAGCTTCATGTTTTTAAACCCTAAAAAATACCCGGTTCTTGATTTAACACAGTATTTATTTTAACAACCCCTAAAAAATACCGGACTGGCAATTTTTACCTCTAACAGACACGACTGTCATACTTACCATCCGAATAGAGGGAGTACCCCCCGGCTAAGTCGTCTGCTAGAATTAATCCATTAAGAACCTAATTTCAAAGAAACTACTTAGCTGAAATGCCTAAACTACTCCAATAAAGAACCTGTTTTGCTAACCCCTGAACAATGTCGGTTCTTACACACGCGTTTTTACTGTATGCCTCTTCTCCAATACATGCAGACAAAAGAATCTTTATGCCCGGCTTCCGGATGTTACAAAAAGAAATTGTGTGCCGGGCCCCGTTTTTTCTTCTCCTGCTCCGTATAAAAGTAAATTTCGCAAGGCCCCTTATTATGTGTTATGTTTTAGGAAAGTCAATTGAAATATCGAGAATTTCAACTCAAGTTATGAAAGATTTCCTTGTTTCTTATCTATATATATATATTTTTTTGGTTGAACTGGATAAGGACAAAGTTCAAAACAATGGTACTTCCTAGGAACCCAATTTAGGGGGGTGGGGTATTATGTGCCGCCACCCACCACTTTTTTTAAAAAAAGCTGAATTTCGGGAGCAAATATCAAGTTTAATAAATTAGATATTGATAAAGTGCTGGCACCAACGCCTTTTTTGTGGAGGGAAGAGTCTATAAGACAATAAAAACCAAAACCCTTAAATCAGGTTTTGAGAAATTGAGGTTTGAAAAAGTGGGGAGGGGTGAGGTAAGGGGGGGGGGGGTATGTGCCGCCACCCACCACTTCCCCCGACAAAATTGGGTTCCTTAAAAATACCATTGTTTTGACTTCTTCCCTAATATATAGACTCTTTGCCGTCTAGAGGTAACGTGACCATACCTATCGTGAATGAACTGGCTACGACAAAATGGAAAGAGCAGGTCAACATTAGCTATATGGAAAGGTTTCAAGTCTCGACATTAAGTACTTCAAACATAAAAGCAAATATAAAATATGAAAATAATCGATAAAATATATAATAAAATTTTATAACGTACTGCCAAAAATTGTAATTACCGTCAAAGAACACCCAACTTTTTATCAAAATCTAGATACTTTCTTCCTGTAAAACTCCTGTATGTTTATTTCACCTTCTTGAACATAACTTTAAGTTTTTCAGCTTTTTTAAAATAGAACAATGTGTTAAAAACCACTCAAGAGAGTGCTTGATGGCCTGTACAAAAAGCATAATTTAGCGTTTATTCGATGATCCAACAGTTTCTCTATGATTGAGCTGTGTAGAGTAATATCCCTAGGTATATAATATGTACATACCATTGGTACTATTATAACCCTTAATCTTGTTTTAATCGTTATCTCAGGTTGATAATTATTGTTCTTATTTAGCAGGACGAAGTATTGTGCAGCTTGGTTCTCAAAAAGTACACAAAAACTTGCGTGTTTATTTTGACTGCTTAGGTCTTCCGTTTGTTCATTTTGTCCATTCTTCTAATACATCTTTACTCATAAACGTAAGATTTCTTCAAATGTGATTGGTGCATACACCAATTTAACGCTAATTAACCTCCAAAATTGCAGTTGGACAGTGTAATTAGACAGTTGTATGAGCCAATCACATTCAGTCTTTTCAGCTAAATCCACCAATCATAACTTTGATTCAAGTCAATATAGCAACTTAACAACTTCCCTTCAGAGCAGGGGCCGTTTCAAAAATGGAGGAAATTGTAATTTTAAAAAATATCTTTATAGAAGACTGTAAATGAATAATTACATTTAAAAGCAATTTTTTGTTTTTCAGAAATTGTATTAGCTATGATTAATTGGTAACAAGAATTCAGCTTGTAATAATACCGAATAACCGCGACTTTTTGAATCGCTTGTATGGTTGCTGACTGAATTCAGCTCCACTTGGTCAAATTACCATTAAAATTTTAACAACTTAATGATCATTATAGGCAACAAGACGGAAAGAGTTTTAAAATATTTGTAAGCTTCTTAGACTTTGGAATACAAAACCAACCCTAATCTATAATCAAACTAATAATTGACTTTCATTGTCTCTACTACTCCAACTCAAGTCCAAAATTTCGACCCCACCCCTGTACGTACTACATGTTGCTTATACAATAGGTTCTAAGTTTAGGCTCTTCGCTATTTATCAAAGCATAAGTTCCCCCAAGCAAAAATGAGGTTTTCAGGCGCGTAGTTGCTGGTATTCTGCGGCGTTTCAATAGCTGTTTACGTGCTGCAACCGTTTTTCTTCGTAGTCTGTTAACTATCCGCTGCCTTTTGACGATCCAACATAGATTGGGCTGATTGTTGTTGTTATCGGTTTTCTGTAAATCGGACTGATGTGCTGAAAAAGAAATGATACTGAATCAATTAATGTGGAACGCAGCAGAAACGGTGGCTTTGCTTAAATCTCTTCTATTTTACAATACGCTGTCAAGACCTTTTTCACCTCCGTGACGATCACCACGACCGCATGAGTTGTACAAGTACGCGCCAACTTCTGACACTTGGTTTCCGGTTGGCCTCCGTGGAAACACGGTCGTCTGTGGTTCAAAGTCTCTAATAACAACTCAGTATCGTATAGATTCATTTGAACCCTGTTATTCGGATATTCAAAACTATTCCTAATATCATGTCGAAATTAGGGCGAGCTTTAAACACGATTACAGCAACGTCGACGTAGACGACAGCAGAGAACAATAGCAAATACAATAGCTGCACGTTGGAATGCACCGTGCTTGGCCACCTGCACGCCGTCAACGCGAAAGTCTGAGTTTTCAAGTTTTTACGACTACGAGAACCTTTAATAAATCTTCCTTTTATTTAAAAAAAATCATTTTCATCTTTTTCAATTCACAAAGCGTAACTCAACAAAAAAGAAAGCAAACCAGTTATACATGATTGAAAGTGTGTTTTTTGTTTAAGTTTTTAAGTTTTCATTTTGAAAATAATTTGACAGTTATCTTTGTCTATAATGCATGCAAATGAAACGCACGTTCAATAAGCTAGTCTGGCAAACTTATAATCACTTCAGTTTTCTAAATCGATCTCAAACATAGTTTTTTTGGCGAGAAAGACTGCAGATAAAGAGTTCCTAGCCACACTGTGGAATCGAAGATGAAGAACACCTAGCTTTGAAGAGTACTGATGAATCTATTTACTCCCCGAAAAAGCAGTTTAGTTTCAGAAAACTTCAGTAGATTCCCTCCAGATCACAGGTTTGCTCCTCATACCATATTTTGAGCTGAACTGGTTGTCATTATTAAACCTCTGCTTATTGAGTTATTTTCCCTTTTCCTTGCAACTTCGAATTGACGGGATTCAGTCAGCCAAAAAAGTTCGGTAAAAGAACCTTGGCAGTCATTGAGGATTTAGACGAACAGTATAAAACCAATACTTGAGAAAAAGCAATAATAATATCTTTTAAGCATTTTATCCTAAAGCATGGCACAAGGATACACGCTTTTTTTATAAGAACAACTTTATAAAAACGAGGCTCAGATTGGCCAAAATTTAAGAACAAGCTCGAAAACCATTTTGAAACTTTACCGAGCTTCGACATTTAACTTACAGCAATACAGAAATGATTTGCAGTTTATCTCTTTTATTCAGTCACTGCTTCAAATTATTCGCAGTACACGTATACATTACTCCTTACAGTTTGTTTTCCAATACATGTATTGCAATACCTAAGGCTTAGTTTTTATTCGATTTAAATCACAATTAGAAATAAGAACAGTTTAAGAACAATTCGAGGCTCAAGTCGCCGAAAAATTTAGAACAATGAACCTCGGAAAAATTTACTGGTTCTTATAAAAAAAGCGTTTACTCTAACTGAACAACAGCTAGTTAAGCTTTTCTTACCTGGTTGAAACGTGCTGTTTGTAGCTCCTTCTGAAATCGTTCGTACTCAATTCGATTCTGGGTAATAAGGTTACCAAGTTAGTTAGTAAAACTTAAACCAACAAGGAAACAAAACAGACCTTTGCTCACACAACAGATAAGCAACAAAATAGTTTGCATTTTTCTTTCAAGTCTTTTGACAAAAACTGTTTTGGTATCTTGTTTGAAAAATGTCCAAGAGGAAATTGCTTAACTCAAAGAAGTCGCAAATAATTGTTAACATCGATAAGGAACGTTCGATTCACCTCAAAAGCTCTTAAACAATGGTTTCCCTCGGGAATAAAATAAGAATAAAAAAATAACACATCGAAGAAATGAGCTCTTTAGTTAAGATATCAACAGACGTCTGACCACGAGCAAAAACAAACCATCTGACTTGTTAAGAAACATTTACTTACCTGCACAGTTACCAATAACTTCCATATAAGGAGAAGTATCAAGCCAATGCCGAGGATACCAGCAATAACGCCAAGCACTATAGCCAGAATAGGGGGCTCCTCTGGGCACCCTGTGACCAAACAGATAAAATATTATTTGGCATCAGGCGACAGTTTTGATCTGTAACAGGCGAAAAAGTTTAATTGGTCAATTCGGGCTTCAGGAAACACTTTAAAAAAGGGCAAGTTATCTTTCCGGGGAAGGGGAGTTCCCTCTATTGGTACGATAGGGGTGCTCGAGGTTATTCTAGGAAAACGGTATCATTTAGACCCGCAAAAATAAAAAGTGCAATTTTCTCATAATTCTGCTTATCGACTAATCGACGCTATTAGGGATTTTTAAGGTCGAAACTTTAAAGCTTTTTTACATTTCCCGACAAGCATTGCCTTTCAGTCCCAACAAGTTATCAACATCTCATTCTCCATACATAACACATACGTGTATATATATATATATATATACATATACAAATATATATAACTGCAGACAGTACTGTTTCGGCATTCTGAGCCTCATCAGTGCAGTGCTGATGTATGGAGATGAGATATGGCTTAAAGCCACCTCAAAAAACCCCACGAATGTGGGATCTTCGTTTGTCGCCGAGAGTGCTCAAACTAGTGAACTAGTGAGCTATGCTTATATATATATAAGACATTTAGTGCTGAGAAAACGAGAAAAGATACAAACTACTGCAGATGAAAAATGAAATTCTCCTAACTTGATCGATAAAAAGTAGTTGGGAGAATTTACTAACAAAATTTACTAAAAAAACTGAGACTGAAAGGATTAAAATAAATCCTTCCGGTGAAAATTCTGCAACGAATTATGGTGTCAAAAAGCCTTGCCTGCTCCAGAATGAAGAAAAGATTTAACAGTTCGTTGTTTTCAAACTTTTCTGGAAACGGTTAAGCTCAGGGCCTACCCGTTCCTAGATATTTTAGGTCATGCATTTGACAACAGTTGTGTACTACCTGGCTATTCCTCAACTTTTGTTGCCCGTTTTGATTTTTATTGAAAACCCTAAAATAGGGCTTCGCGATTAACAGAATAGCTAAAAACAACCCAAACGGTAACGTTCATTTCATAGTTTCAAATCCTCTTTAACTTACGTTTTTCTACCAATATTTTGTACCCTTTGTCTACTTCAATTTTAGTGAGGTACACGCAATCATTTCCGTCCCTGTAGTCACATCTGTGCAAACGTTTGTTTTGGGCTGCAAACAGAAACAATTAGACCTTAGCTGTTAAACCTCTAAAAATAAGAGCTAATTGAATTTCACAGTTCTATACCGACGGCTTTCACAAACAGACCTTTCTTGTGCTAAAAAAAAGTGTTATTCAAAATACATTAACTTTATTTTTTCTTTATAAAATTTGTTTCATTTCGAGACTAAAGCCTGGTTCACACTTGTGAGATTAGCACAAACACACGCACAATCATAAAGAACCAATGTTCACACACGTGAAACAGGCACAAGAAAATGAAAAGTATGCACGCGCAATGTGGACTGGTGACGACATGCTGGTGCTTTCCTGTGCTTATACTTGTCTCGCCAGTGTGAACCAGGTTTAAGCCTTTGCATACGCGCCGACAGTCTTTTTTTTATCAGCGGTACCTTGATTACAAAAACGGTTTGTTTAAGAACACAAGTTGTTTTTAAAATCCTAAAATCTGTTTAACTGACAGTTAAACTTGAGAACAAGTGCTATCGATTAACAGGAAAGGGGTGTGACCGCGCTTAGCTTACCCTTGCCTGTGAGGGCCAACCTGTTAACTTCTGTTCTGATTGGTAGTTGCAACTGTAGCTGTCATATTGGCGACAAATAAAAAATTAAGTGCACATGGCAAAACGTTTGGCTGAGTTTAATGAAGGGGACCTGTGGGTTCAGGGTAAAGGTATTTTATCCACTGTGTGAACTATTTCATGTAAACGTGTCAGAAGTGCTACTGAACCAAACTTACAGATTTTCGTGCTAATATCGTTCACTGATTCGACACTCTTTATCACTGCTTCACAGCGATTGGAACTCTTGCACTGATCAAGCGATTGCGGGTTAAATCCTTTAGTACAGATAATGCAATTCCTGTTACGGCTACAAAGTCCGCCTTCACAACCCTGAGAGATGGAAACAAAACACAGATAACAAAATCAGATATTTTTTTTGTTTCTTGGTGTTATTTTCTGTAACACTAGTTATTTTATTCTATTCGAGATCTAATTTTTTGAGACAATGACCGAAAATTCTTCTTTTCTTGCTAAAAGGAAGTTTAAAAGAGTTTACCTGTCGAAATCGGTTATCAATATCTTACTAATCTTTACTATTTAAATTTGCCAAGCGGCGTTCTTTAAACTAAACGCGAAATAGCCAAATACAAGTACAGAAGACTGAAGTCAACCGGATCCAGAAACGGATGCACTTTACAAGTAAAGAAATTAATACAATAAATAAAGACTAGCAATTTAACGGAAAACTTCTACGGAAAAAATGTTGTTATGCCTCGAGCAGGAATCGAGCCCGTTTCTGGATCCGGTTGACTTCTTCTGTACTTGTATTTGGCTATTTCGCGTTTAGTTTAAAGAACGCCGCTTGGCAAATTTAAACATTAACGTTTCTATCTTTAAACATGAATCCATGCTGGATCCGCGTTACTAGCCTTGCAAGTTAAAACTCGAGCTATAAGGTCGAATCATCCAGGTTAGCATATCCTACACATCGTTAGATTGCTCTGCTACCAGCAGGGTTGTCTCGATGGCCTAGTGGTATCACATTCGGACATGAAACCGAGAGACGTGGGTTCGAGGCATAAAAACATTTTTTCCGAAGAAGTTTTCCGTTAAATTACTAGTCTTTATTCAATTTACTAATCCTTACATAACACATACAAAATAAGATATCTGGAAAAGAGAAAAGGAGAGTTGATCAAAAAAGGCCCGCGACTGAAAGGGTTAAACTTATCTTGGTCCTTCTCTTGAGACTGACTGAAACGTTGTTACAGCAATGTACGGTGCTTCCACCCTTTTACGACACGCACTAAGGGAGCCGTTCTGAGGGATGGAGGGAGTCAGGATGTCCGAGCGGTTAGCGCTCGTGCCTCCCACCACTGTGGACCCGGGATCGAGTCTTGGGTTCCGCATGTGGGCTGAGATTTGTCAATCTCAATCTGACTCCGAGGGTTTTTCTCCGGGCTCTCCGGTTTTCCTCCCTCGACGAAATTGACACCCAGCTAATTCTATCTGGCTGTGGAGCTGTGCTCCGAGGTCATGCATGCGCCGTATAGCGGCAGCAACATGTGCCTTAACATGCTTTCGGTCCGACTTCGTTGAGCTGCGTCTTTCGTAATTCAGCCCATGACTGCAAGTAGTGGCGATTAATTCGCTAGATATTATTACTATTATTATCATTATATTATTAAACTCCATTTTCACTTTATCTGGTGCTGTGGTTAGCCTCTGCCTTGGCCTTGGCAGAGCCACAATGGCTAAGCCTTGGCAAAAACGAGCCAACGTTTACAAAAGTAGAAGCGAAAGCAAGCTAAATTTTATTGACATCTTACTCCATAAGGATTCTCAACAAAAAATTTTACAACAAAAGCCAAACGCGTGACCCAACAAAAAGTCTAAAGAATAATCTTTCTACGTGACATTTTTAAATTCCTAGGTACATCTTTGCACGTAACAGCAATTGAACCAATAGTTTAGTTTCTTACCGGGCACTCTTCACAGAATTTTCCTGCGTACGCTGCCTCGCATTGACAATGTCCGCACTCGCACTTGCCTCGGCCAGCACCTGAGCAGATCGCCTAAAGCAACAGACACAAATTTCGTGATGCTTACATCGTTACATAGTTAAACCCTGGAATTCGATGAAATTGAGGTGTGTTTATGGGTTTTTAGAGCATTTTGCAGTTTTTTAGTTATGCAATGTTTTAAAATGGAGCTTATATTGAGATTTTGGAATATAGTCACTCGTCAGAGTAAAGTGTGTGAAGATAAGTAGAGAAGTAATTACATAGTCATGTAAAAAGTGATACTCGACAAGATGGACAGATCGAAAAACAAAAGGAATCAGAACGATAGAAAAAGCGCGAGAAAAAAATAAAACGTCAAAAGTTTGGGAAATAACAGAAATTTCAACGAAACTCGAAGCGAGCATGCATCTATCCTATCGGTTGCCGCTGTTGATTAGGGACGAAGCGAAAACAACAAAATTAGAAATATAGACATAAATAGACATAAAACATCTTTGCTATGTTTTTCATAAAGGTGACCTCTGATGCGGTCACCTGACGGCGGCCAGTTTCTCCAATATACAACTGGTTACAATGAGAGCACTAACAACAGTATATGATATCAGATGTCAAACAATCGAAGCGTTCGAGAATGTTGAAAGTAGACTTAAGTCCGTGACAAAGGGCTGAGAAGCAAGAAAAGGAAAAATGTGATATCGTTTGCGAGAACAACGAAAACTGATGTAGGTTCTTCATCAGGGGGATTGTACCCTGAAACCAAGAAGGTAAAATCCGAAGAAGAACTGGAATCGGAAGATAGTACGATGAAGGTATGAAGCATTTGTACAATGGCTAGCATAAAGGAATCATGAAAACTGGAGACGAGCCTGGTACTAACTGATAGAAGCAGATGAACATAAATCATTTGTTGCGAGTAGAAACATTAGGTCAGCCTGGATTCTAGGCAAGAAAGAAATATGAGAGGCTCTGGGAGTGAGAGAATAATGCACCTCGGAGTATGCAATTAACCAATTTTGGAGTGCGAGTATATTCCATCTGGGAGTCTGCTTTTAATAGCTTTACTAACAGTAGTTAGAATACTTACTGATGAGGGTGATTTTCGACAATCGTCATCAAGCAGGGAGCAATTCCGCTGGCCACAGTTAACTCCAATGTAGCCGTCATTACATTGACACTTTCCACACTTACAGTTCCCCTGTTTGCCTTGAGTAGAAACACATTTACAAACGGTGTTAGCAACCATTTGGACTCCTTGGTAATCAGGCAGGAAAATTTTTTTTAAACATATCTCATTAGAAGAAATTGACAACGCATGCAACTAACGCAAATTTGAAAAATTCACGCGAGAGTCGTCTGACGCATCTTCATTCAATACAGACTTCAAAAATGTACTTAGATTCAGGAATAACAGAGGAAAGAGAAACAGCCAAGAAGGGGTGCATTCAAATGGCCTCCAATCCTAGACCCAAACATGCCCTAGTGTGTATTGTTATATTGTGTTTCTTGCTGGAAAAAAAAGCACTTTTTCTTGCTGGACGTTGTTTCCTAACGGTTTATTTGCGAAAAGTATTAACTTCGCGTCCTAATTATCCAAACGTACCACCACGAGATCGTGGAAAGACTTTTCACGATCCACGCATGGTACCTCACAGAAACTGGCGTTTACGAATTGTGTGTCAACAAAGTTTGCGTTGAATTTCATAGTGTGTTAAGTTTGTTGACGTTATCAACACGCCTCGTTGTAGTTAAAAAAGGTTACTGTTTTTCCAGTTAACAAAACTTGGTAAAACACGTATATTTAGCTTAACAACTTCGTACACGTGTTCCACGCTTCAACTCCTTCTACTAAAGAAGAATAGAGTATCATCCGAAATGATGGGACCTTTAAAAAGATTTTTAACAATTTTACTGGAAGACAGGAAAAATTTTATAGAGTCTTCGATAATTGTAACCAGTTCAGGGTTTTCAAAAAGTTTTGAAGTAGGCGGCAAAACAACTGAAAAAAAATTGTTACTTTGAGTCCTCGTTGAGTTTTTCTCTGGCAACAAATACGTTCATATTATAAGTGTGTACGTTTACCTTTAATATGGCTAGAAAACTTGTTACCATCGGATTTGGAAATTGTACCGCAATATTTGTTTTCATGCTATCTGAGTAAGTTCTCGGTAAAAATACAACTGAACAAAATGAGTTTTGTTCCTCCTAGTCCTAACACACTTATATCAGAGGTGTAGTGACTTTAAACAAAAATCAAGTCGCTGAATAGTTGAAATCTGAATTTCAAGAAAGCCTGCGGCATAACATGAAGTATTCTAAGTGATACAGTACTGTGACCAAAGCACGAAAATGTGGTGCGACCATTTAGCCGAGCTCAGGCCAAGTTCATTTGACTACGTATCTGGAAGTCTGACTAGTCGACCATAACACAATTACAACTAAATTAACTTTGCTGTGGTAAGTACTATCTGTTCGTCAGCTGAAGAATGTTCACTTCAATCCGTTTTCAGTTTCATGTTTCTACACTATCAAAAATACTAGATCAGAAATATTCATAATCGTTATCTGAGTCGAGCAAAGTAGCCGGCGAATTTGTGCCAAGTAGCCGGCGAATTTCGTTTTAGTTACGCAAACGTACCACACGGAAAACTCGCATTATTGAAAGTATACGAAAATTCGCGTTAATTTTACAAGGCATAAATTTTGTTCGCGTTTCTAACATGCTTCGTAATATTCCTGTAATAAGGTTAAACAAGAACAAAAACAAAAGAAACACGAAAAACGTACTTCCACCACATGGAACTCCTCGATCTTGGGGGCAGTTAAAAGTATCACACTCGCACCTTTCACCATAAATCAAGCCCTTGTCATGCTGGAGTAAAATAGTTGAAACACAAAAGATTCAGTCAAGTATGCAGGATATACATGAAAAACAAAGAAACCTTTTTACACAATTGAAACCGCAAAAAACCACACATAACAGTTAATCCTAACACTATATTTAATAGTTATGTGTTTCATCAAAGTAAAATATATTTTGGCTTCCGCAGGATGAATTTTAAATCACTTTTAAGTATTGTTAATAGGTTAAAAACGTTTGTAACTCAAATTTAGTGGTCCTAGACAAAGCGGACATGTATAATGAAACTTACAAGCTTTACAAGTCATTCAAACTATGCATATTTTTACCTTGTGACCTAACAAAGTGAACAAATATAAACAAAGCAGAGTACTTTGATTTGTACGTTAATTTCGGGGTTTGGGAATGAGGGGAGAGCACAAATAAACGTTACGGTTGGTCGTGATTTTTCGAGGGGGCCGTATCTTTCGGAATTCGTTGCGTACAGAGTAGATTTGGGTACGATTTGAGCAGAAATTTTTCAAATCGATTTGTGGCCGGGAGAAGTCAGCTAAACGGTTGTTAGTCAGATCGTTAGCTAACTTGGCACGATAGATTCTGGGTCAGAAAACCGA
>JANVCF010099214.1:0-12276 GCA_025388745.1 Hydrozoanthus gracilis
AACTTTAACACAAAGTGCAAAGTAAATGTATTGTTGTTGTCAAAGATCGAAAACATTTAGTTTGAACACTTCTACCAATTTCTTATACCTATTGTTATATATAAAACAAAAATCGTCTCGTGTAAATACACGGCATTATCACGGACATTTATGTTTTTCATTTTTATGAATATTTATGTTTTTCATTTTTTAATGCACATTGGCCTCGTGCTCATTTGAATATCAATGGTGCGCTTTTACTTCCTATGCTTGGTAATGTTTACTCAAAGGTAAAGCTGTCGGAATCTTCAGATTTTCGCCAAAGTTCGGAAAGCATCGTGCCTGTCAATCAGTAAGTTTATCTAAACAGCTTATAACAATAGGCTTTGTTCTAAATGGTCACACCAGGAGTCCATTCGACCATCAATTATCGTTTTGGATCGGGCTTTGGAATAATTTTAAAACAATTTGACTGGATTAAGAAAACCTCCCGACCAGTATCCCCAGGCCCCCTTCCCCTCTCCTCCCCTCGTCCACCAATTCACCAGTATCAGTAAAAAATCAGACATTAAACGACCTCTTGGGGACACCAAATTTTTTCTTCTCGTGCTGACTCACCCATGAAAGATACTCTTGGCATTCAAAAATAAAATTCGTATCCCTGCGCGGCCATGTGACATCCCAGCTTCTATTTAAATTTAAACTATACCCGAGAACCAGCGCGACACAAGGAAAAAAGTTTCTAAATACAATTTCCACGCCTTTTAGAAGGGTTTTTATAAATTTCAAAAAGGTAGATCCCAAACATGCAATATCCTGAAAGGTTTCTGTCATCCATTCTTTACTGGTTTTTACCTTGAATGTATGTGAAAAACACCTGGCTTCCATGCAAATGTTTTACATATACATTTAACAGTTTCCAAAACACGTTGCTACTTACCAAGAAGTCTAAAGTAGATCCAGTAAGGGACGGAAAACGCCCCAACCATGATGTCAGCGGCAGCCAGACTGATCAGAAAGCAGTTGGTTGTTGTTCGCAACTTGCGATTCCGACGAAAAGCGATGCAAACGAGCGTGTTACCGCTGATAATCAAGACTGACAACACGCACAAAAATGTCGACTCGAAAATCTGCGTGATTTTGTCAGACTGCAGGCTCACAGAGCCATTGTTGCTGGAGTTGGTTGGTTGAGGCATTGCTTCGGAGTGTTGATTGCCGTGTGCACTGGTGTTGTCCGCGTCGATCTTGACAAAGTTAATCATTCAGAGCGGCAGTCTTCCACCTGGAAGATCAACTCAGCTTCATTATAAACAATGCAATTTGTTACCGAGAAACAAATTTATTTTCTACATTAAGAGAAAATTTAAAGCTTATCAAAGTCACACACAAATCTAAAATTTATCAAAAAGTCAGGAAATTAGCAAGTACATTATTTTGCTGTCGTATTTTTGCGAAACAAAACTGGTTTATGGTAAAAATAGACTAAAACGATAACTAGATAACCAATTTTGATAGTTTAATTACTCGGACAAATTACTGTTATTGGTAAAAGCAAGTGAATCAGGTAATTGCGCAAAAAAAAATCGTTAAATATTGCAAGTCTAGTTGTTTATGAGTGCGATGATATTACGCATAGTATTAGTTGGCAAACAACAAATAAAAGGAAAATATCGGTCGCTCACGAGTAGAACGTGAACAAACCGATTGAGATTCTTGAAAAAATAATTTTGACCATTTACTTAACGTGAAAGTAGAAACTAATTTTACTGCATTAGGTTCCCATTATATGGAACGAACTAGCCCGGTTAAGCGGGCTGAGTTTTTCTACCGAGATCCCGGCTATCAGTGTTAACTCTCGCGATTACTTGGAAGATTTTCATCCCGATTTGCCGAGATTTCAATAACAACCGTCCGGGATCCCGGCAAACCGGGCTTAAACTGTAAACGTTTTCATATAATTGCACAACCGGGCTGCCCCGGCCTCGTTTTGACTAGTACTTGGCAATCGAGCGCCCTGCAAAATTTTTGCAATTCCGCCATTTTGTAAACAAATAGGAATTGAAACTCCGCCCGGCCTGGCTCGTTTCATTTAATACCGAGCTAAGCAACCCCCTTGCATATAATAAAGCCCTTAACCAGTCGAAATATTGTTGAAGCTTGATTTATATATCGTTAAAAAGCAGTTTCCTTTGCCAGATAAACACACTTAAAGTGCTTTTGAAGCCAATTTGCCATTGGTTTTTCTATAGCTCTAAGGGCTTTTCCAACACGTACTTCGATTCAACTGTAAGGGATCAAAGAGCTTACCTGATCATCTTTAATTTAAGGATTGTTACAGTACTTTAAAGTCCTTAAACCAAGACATATGTAAGCTACAGTGATACATGGTTTAGTAACATGGTTTGAAAGGACTCCATGCTGTCCTATACCATATATAGCTAGCGTCTATAGTGAGTTTTTTTTGCTCAAACACTGGGACCGGGAACTAAGTGAGATTGATGGCCTGCCTTTCAAATCGCGTGGCATCACACATATTTAATGAACTTCAAAAGTTTTCGTAGCTTTAGGCCCTAAGATAGGCATTTTGTCTTCCGGTAAATTTAACGCAGAATTTAATTTTAAAACTGGTAACAAGTATCTAAGCGGACGTTAGGTGTTTTAAACTAATTTTAAGAATCGCTTAAACAGCATTTTGGCTAACGAAGTGCTGAGCATATAGCAGTATTGTACATGCATGCAAAGTTGTTTTGAAATATATTGTGCTTAACTAGTAATGTGACACGAAAACTGTACATATCTTGTAAAGTAAAGTAAAGTGAAGTGGTTTATCAATAATCTAAAATTTGCGGCTGAATTACAACAGATTTTGAAAATACAATTAAAAAAAATACTACTACTATGAAATAGGATAGTAATGATAGGAAAAATTATTTATAATGTTAAGACTCATTACTTTTGAATTATAAAACTGTTTTTAAAACGGTTTGTTTTGCAAGTGGGCATACTAAAATTGCGGTTGTCCTTGAGGGTCGGGCACGTGCACATTTCATTTTGAGAAGGAGTGGTCTTTTTTGGAAACCATGTCGCTAAAAAGCCGCTCAGTTAATATCTGGCGTCGGTCGTGCATCGTTGTCAAACCGGACGGTTCCAGGGCAGCCGCGTAAGTTTTCTCAGGAAGGATAATGCGCAATTTCGCTTTTGTAGCGGCTAGATCGTCGCTTTAGTACTTTGGCAAGGTGTTACGGTATACACTTGGCAGGCGTATTCAGAGACTGGCTGGTACAAGTTTTGTTGTGCGACAAAACTGAACTTCAACGGCCAACACTTTACTTACATTCTTGTTCTGTAACAATATCCAGCTCGGCTACGCGCGATTTGATTGGATTAGAAATAGTGCATAATACCGAAACAAAATGGCGCACGGAAGTATTATTCTCTTCGCGTCCGCTTCGGAGCACGTATTGAATACAGAAAAACCATTACTCAGAACATTAAGAAGGAAAAAAAGTTTGGTTAAAAAGTACTTCAAGATCGATAAGCTTTATTTTTACATTTCGTGTTATAAATCAAGCTTCGTGCACAAGTTTCATCACGCTCAATAGTTCAATAAATAAAATTATTTTTTCTTACAAATCATTTTTTTGTCTTGAAAGGAAATTTCTAAATATCAATCGCCTCGCTGGCATGTACGAAAACACTTATTCTATTTCAGTTTCGGTGGACTATCTACCTTGCGCCTTTGGCCGCTCAGTAAATATTCTGCCCACCTCAATTGATCATAAAATAGAATTAAGGTTTACTAGTTAGATGACAAGCACAAACAACTTATATTAAGATGTTAATTTATAATACTCTGCAATGTAGCCGCTTAGCTGTACCTTCAAGCTTCACTTCGTGTGTCTCAATTTTAACTCTTAAACTCATCGCTTTATATTTTTATAGTACTATTTATAGTATATATACTATAATGTTTACATATATATGATTTTGTTGAGTCAGATACTACAACGTTTACATAAGTAACTAGTGTATTCTAGTTTTACAATAACATTGAGCTCGTTCATTTTCTTACGAAAAACTACTATAATAATCTTTGTGAAATGCAAAGTAGCTTTATTATGTCAATTACTCTTAGCCTTGTTTGCAATTAAAGTAGAAAGCCGTAATCCTCTAGAGCTATGACACTTCCACTTTTTTCGGGCGTTACAGTAAAATGTAGTTTCTTATAACGCACAAAGGCAAGTTGGTAGGTGATTTAAAAAAACTTGAACTTGAATTTGAGCTCGAAACACTACTTTATCTTTGCGAAAGGCATTAGTTAGAATATCTCAGAAGGAAACTACTGATTAAGTAAATAACCAAGTTCGATAAAAACATATACTTTGCCTCACTGAAATTTTGCTATATCGATTATTTCATTTACTTAGCTTATATCTACATTCCCTAAGCTTACTGTACTCTCAGATCATTTACTTTCGCTAGTATTTCCTCCAATTATATCATTTTTTGTTTAGTGCAAAATATTTGGAACTGTCAAAGCGGGTCTAACAGAACGAAATATTCTGAGAGTATTGTACGCTGTCAGTACACTCGACATATCGTATAATAAATATAGCAGAAGTCGGTTGAGTTAATAACTTTGGTCTTGCGTGAACTATCTGAGGTCAGTATGAACTGTTGTAGGAGCCGTCCAAACTTGTAAGCAGTTGAACGAAAAAAGCTTCAACTTCCAATTTAATTCAAACTTCATTGCATTCAAAACGCTTACAAACAAGATTGACCCGCATGTAAGACAGCTGTTGGAGGCAGATCATTCGTGACTGAATGAAATACATATCGAAGATTTTGTTTCAAAGTTTGACCGTTAAACAAACATTTTTGTAATTATTACAATTCAGTATATTACAAAATACGATACAGTGATTATAAGTGCGGATTGTAGACCAAACTATTAAGAAATTTTAAAGTGAGTAGTAGACCTTTCTAATGATCCATGTCATAATAACTACTACCAGTACGTTAATTTATGAGTTTTCAGTTTCAAGAAGATTGAGGAGTATTTCTTTCAACACTCATTTAAAAGAAGTTTTTGTTAATGTCTTTAGAAACAAAAAGTATCATCAGAGAACTGCAAGAGAAGCTATATATTAAAGGCTAAGAAACAACAGACATACCGAACGAAGCCACTCTTACACCATTTAGTCTCCAACGGCAGCGTGACTCAGTGTGAGTCTAAAGATCGCCATAAACTGTAACGTCGTTAATTTTACAGTGGAGCTACATAGCGAACCCCAATATTAACGAAAGTCTCGTAATAGACAAGCTTCATGAATGTTTAGCTGACATAATGTTTACAAAGAAACTTTTCAAATCCAATCAAACATCCTCAGGACCTTAAACAAAGAAACCTTTGTCTCGAGACCACCAATCAAGTAGCAGTTGACTCACTAACAAAACAATAAGTGAAACCCTTGATATTGAAGCAAAGCACTGATATTTGACCCAGTGAAACTGAAATAACTCGTACAGCTTATAAGGCGGTTATAACGAACCTCAGTTTATATTAACGAAAACACTTTTTAACAAAGGAGTTTTGAGGTCCAAAGACAAATTTCACTTTGATATAACGAAGGACTTCGAACATTATTAAAAACTCTATAAAAAGGTTACTGTTTCTCCAGTTAAAACGTTAGAAGTCTTTTTAGAATTCCCTGCAAAGAGAGCGTGTCGAGCTTGCAAAAGCCAGAGGGTCTCTGACAGCAAAAAGTTTGCAATTCAAGTTTGCTAATTAAAAGGTTTTAAGACTTTCAAGACTTGGCTTTCGATCTAATTTCACACCATATTTCTATGCTGGTTTGATTTTTTTTTTCATTGACCAAATACATGATGCTACAAGAAAGCACTTTAAAATAAGTTGAAATGGTAAACTAGAGAGATTGAAACGAGCGAAAGTGTAGCCGTTAGCTAAGCTTTCTCTAACTGAAACGACTACAATTTTTGGCTTGTGCGAAGTCCCGTTTTTTAATGCATTTTTTCTAGCTATATTTAAAGTTCTACTTACTTCAAAATTAATGCTTAATGCTTAGTTCTTGCTAGTTCCACTATACTTTTCTTCTGTTAATTTGCTACATATTTATGGTAACCTAAGGGAAAATTTAAAACCAGAATCAAAGGTCACCAAAAGACTGTAGCGCAAATTGTAAATTGGTCTGACTGAATATCAAGAAACATAACATCGCTTGTCTTCGAAATCTGAAACGAGGTGAAATGTCTTTCAATTCTTACACACATAATTTCCATTTTGTTTCAGAACAAAGTGTTTCTTAAGCGTTATTTCCAGTCTTATTGAGTGAAAACTTTCATTCAGACGGTTTTTTTTCAATGAAGAACGTAGTTTGCATCGATTTTTGCTTCATTAAAGACGCCCACGCTCTCATACCGGTTTCTATTTCATTTAAAAAAATTTAAGAACATATGACGTCAAAACTACGCATTTGGAATAACATTGCGTACGGCTGAATTGTATAATTACTACCTGCAGTTCAACAACATCACGAAACTCGTATATCTGCAAAAGTGTGTGTTGTTTATGCAAGAACTACCATAGTTTAGTTAAATTAGATTAAAACACCTGATTTACAAAAACCAGAAATGGAAGTTCGAAGACCTTACTGTTTGCTCTTTGAAAAATATATCATGGTTGAACATAACAGACTAATAGCATATTTCGAATGTTTTTGGTGAACAATAACTTTTTCCCAATCAAATATAAAACTCAATTTCTGTCTTACTTAATCGCATAAATTGTAAAAACTAAAACTCCACTCTAGGGTATTTCTGCTGTCTTGTAAAGTTAAATATTTTTTACAATGGAGGGCGCCAGTAATTCTGTTTCCGAAAGTTGTTTAAGAAATTCCATGGAGACTAAAAACAAAAATAAGTCTTTGCTTTAAGAGCAAAAGAGCGTTGCTATGGTATTTTATGACGAGTCACTTCATCAGATATGGTGATTTATCAAATAGAATCTTAGGACATTCAATTCAAGTTCACAACAACACTAAAATACGAAAAACAATTTGGGAAAACGAAGGAAACAGATCATTAGCAACCTTCTGTACTGCATGTATTTTCGCTTGACAGCATGTTGCACCGTCTGGCAATCACTTTGTGTAGGCAGGTGATGTTTTGATGTGCGGATGCCGTTCAGAATATCAGAAAGAACTTGTAACACAATAGCACAAATTTGTAATTTCCTAGCAAACCATTTCTTTAATATTTCTGTGAGTGAAAGACTCGCACATTTCCTGAACTGAACTAGCTACCTTTTATGTTATTTGATGAAGAAGACTTTCAATTTTGATTGTTTTTAGATATAATGAAAACCAACATTTACTTTGCATTTTGAGAACGTTTTCTAACTATATATGACTTTAGTTGCTTACAGACTATTGCTTTAAATCAATTTTGATCTTATTATAAGCAATTCTACCAAAAAGCCAAAATATACAATTTGTGTCCATTAAGAAAGGAGTTTTTTTCGATAAGGTGGTTGAAGCTACTGTTCTATTTGATGATTACATTTTTTTCATTAACAAATTGTTTGTCTCGTTTTGTTCTCTGTATAACTGTTAATCTAAATAACAACTTTTTGTTTTTCTTTTCTTCCCTCTTTCGTAATCTTCTTCTTCTTCGTCTTTTTCTTTTTCTTTCTCATTTTGATTTTTTTCCAACCTATTTTTGCCATTTTCCGTGGCATTTCAAGATATCTAGTTGATTTTCTGGCTCTCTGGCCAACCATTTCGTGACATGATGGTTTCTGTGATTCTGTATTCAGTGCAATGTCAATATTTGTTGTTGTGCGCCCATGCGAAAAGCTGTTGTAGCTTGACTCTGCGTCACGTTTAGTGCACAAAATGATAGATAACTTTTACAAAGTGCTAAATAAATTTCAGTCACATTTCTACAAATGCGTTCATCGAATTGGAAGAATATAAGCGAGGTCAAACAAGGAAACAAATACAGAGAAACAAATCTCCATGCCATAGCACAAAGTTCATGTCGCTCTAACGTAACCTTCGTATATAATGAATAAGTTTGAGACAACAGATCAAAAGTTCTAGAACGATTGATAAGTTTACGTGTAAGTATGACATATTTTGATAGCCGTACCTGTTAGATTATGGTCCTCTTTACAAAAGCCAACATGCCGAACGAAAACCATTCAATCAGCTTTTCTGCCTAGAAACATGCACTGATGCAGTAAAATTTTCAGGATGTCACTTCGTAAACACTTTTGTTATTTCCTTTTATCCTATTCAGCTGCTGCTATGCAAGCTTTTGATTCGTTTAAGTTCACAGCATGGGATAACGAGAAATTTGCATAGCAGGAACGGTCATGGTGATGCGTAGATCAAATCATGCCTTATTCTTCATTCTAGTTTATCTCGTTCTATCTATTCATATTTTTGAAATTAGAAACACGAAGTAAGCATAGTTATAAAGCTTTTGATACTGTTTGCTCCTGGAGTCTTTGAAAGTTTCTTTTTCGTTCTGTCATTCCCAGCTTTAAACTTTTGACTGTGTTTTGTTACAGTTGCTGCACCATATTTTGTAAATGTTATGAATTTCTTTGGTTTGGCCGCGGTCACGTCACATATACTATTCCTTAATAATATATGCAACTTCGCTGTGGGGTTTCATAAAGATCCACGAAATATCGCAAATGATAACATAAAACCGTACTAGTATCACATATTAACATAGAAATAAGCAGAAGAAAGTAAACACATAATTGATCTTCAAAAGATATCTTGACTGAAATATATCTTGAGCACAAGAGCATCTGCTATGTTACCGAAAGCTGTACTGCCGTCTCTCCGTGCGTCCGTTCGTAGGCACGATTCTGAGACAATTCACAATATTTTCCGAGAATTTTTTTTTCTGTTTATTCATTTTCTTACTTGATTACTACATAGCTTGTTTAACGGTCAACTATGATTGGCTGGTTCCTTTGGCGGGAACTACAAATTCTGTCGGTACGCGCCGCATTCATCCGGGAATCCGTTTTTTATCATCACCCAGTTTCAACGAAAAACAAATTATGAATTAAAAACAATGCCAAAAATGAAGTAAACAAGCTCGAGATATTTAAGGTAAATCTTTTCTCGAGCCTAAGTGGCTCATAGGGCCGGCACTTATCTCCGGTTTCTGTAGTGTGAAGCGGATGAGAGTCTTTGACTCTTCCTGCATGGACAGGACAGTGTCACTTAAATCTGTCGCAGGTTAAAGCTGCTCATTTGTAGAACTGAATTGACTGGAACAAGTCAGATAAAGCGTCCTGCTCGATGAGGACACAACACAGTGGTCTGACCAGGGATCGAACTCCCGGACCGTAGGTTTACGAGTCGAACACGCTAACCGCTCGGCCACAGCGCCGGCGACTAAATAAAGAATTTAACTAAATTTATTCAACTTTGTATATCTTAGTGAACCGCATAAATTGTAAGATTCTAAACTTGAATCCAAGGTATTCTTGCCATCTTTTAAAGTTAAATATGTTCAACAATGGAGGGCGCCGGTTATTCCGGCTGTTTTTGAAAATTGTTAAGAATTTTCATGGAAGTTGAAAACAAAAAAACAGTTTGCTTAAAGAACATATGAGCGTTGCTATAGTTTTTATGACGAGACTCGAAGAATAGAGAAAAGTCGCTACTATTACGAAACCTTAATTTTCGTGGCACCATTTTTTCGATTTCAGCAAGTTTGTATCGAGAACACTATTAAATAAAAGTCTTTTTTTTCAGTCTTCATTTTTATATATTTTATAATTCTTGTTAATGCCAAGTAATATGTGGCTAGAACTCACAGTCTCATTCAATATAATATGCCTATGATACGACTGTCAAAAGTGCACGAAAGATGATCATGAAACAGTTTTTGAAGATGCGATAAAGTTTTCACTTGGCATAAAACAAAGTTTGCGTTCCTTACTAGTCATGGTATTTTTGCAATTTCAACATGCAGGGAAATGTATGTAAAGCTAATTTTGGCAATTTTTGAAACAAAGAAAAAAGAAAAAAGAGGTAATTTCATTCAGTGTTGATTAAAAACTATCAAAAGATTTTCAAGAATAACTTTTCATTTCATTTATTACATTATAATTTATATAAACAACTCCAGTTTAGGATGACGCTTAAACAAGGACCCGTGTTGTTCAAGCTTGTGCCAGGCGCTCGTCACCATACCTCACACAACACACCTCAGACTTGGCCCAGCGAATGCATGCTTTACCTTATTGTCTTAGCTACCGTCTGCTTAAAGTAAACTTTCAGTGTGAACACAAATTTCTTACGTTTACGTTACTTGTGCTTGGCTGAACACACGTGCACGCAAATGATCATTAGCTTTGGAGCAATCATTAGTGTGTCAGATGTTATAAAAATCATGGAAGATCAAGAGAGGCGAACATTATTTTCGTTATCATTCTACTAACCCGACGAGCCGCTTTATTTAAGGAAAACCGAATTAAGCGAAGGAGACGTAATTTAACTGGGTTCACTGTGCTGAGAAGAATGCAGGTTCGTAGGCGACAACAACTTTCTCTGTTGCCAGCTTTAACTATGGCTGCGATTACAGAAAAAGAATTCCAAGAAAATGTTCCACACATTCGATGATTCCTAGGAACCAGCTGTGGTTTGAAACATTCTTGGCCCGGGACGACACGGAGTTTCAATGGAAGCGTCATTTTAGAATAAGAAAAGCAACTTTTATGAAAATTGTTGGGCATGTCGCACCTGGGATAAGGAAACAAGAAACCTTTCTACGAGCTGCTGTTTCTGTTGAGAGGAGAGTTTGGCATTTGGCAACCGGGGATACTTATCGTGCAGTGGGCACAACATTTGGCCAAGGGACGAGTTCTGTGAAGCAATAATCAATATCTATAAAAATTATTTCTCTGTAAATATAAGTAAGAAAAGAGATGAAATAAAAACAAAACAAAACAAGAAGGCGGCTGAAATGATGTTATTTAACAAGGTTGCAATTTCTACATTTAACGAAGTATTAAACTAGAACGATGAAGACTTGCATTTGACAATAGCCATAGCAACCTTCATGAAAGGAGATTTAAAAAAGAATTGTTGATAATCGAGGTTTTGGCTCGAGCTCCGTCGTATTCAATAAACTTGCAAACTGCTGCAGCCAGCAAACTACCTAACACGTAGCACGCTCAAAAACTGGAGCAGGGATTGGAACTGATGGAGAGCAGCAAATGGTAAACACAATTCCGGTTGGGAATTTTGGTCGATTACCTTTCCAGAAGTTCCGTTTATTTTGGGAAATTTTCGGTCGGGCAAACCCAAATAGTCTTACCATTTACATTCCAACTGAAATTTGCCAAAGTTTTTGGTAAATGATAAACAACCATTGTCTCAATAAGTTAATCTGATTGACAGAATTGCCACTTTCAGCGTACGTAGCACGCTTCAAGCGTGGCTTCAACCCAACCTAGTACCCAGGCTCATTTCACTCTCGTGAAAGGACCCTGGTTGTGGCTGGTCACGTGTCGTGCGGAATCCGCGTGGTAAAAAAATGCAGACACCAGGGTGGAGTGGCAAAGCAGAAAATGTCATTGTGACAACGATGATATGTCTATGGGCGAGAGAGGTTTTTGTGTTAAGCCCAAATCAGAGTTCAAAGCAAAAAAAAAAAAAAAAAAAAAAAACTCAGTTTTAACGGCAACAAAAAGTGCGCAAAAATAATTTTTAGCGTTCATTCAGGTTTTTGACTTGTACTTTAGGGTTTGCACTAAAACATTTAATGCTGATCACTGCCGAAACATTTTCAAATTACGCAATGTCACTTTAATCTATCCTTCTTTCGACGATGATCGATCACCTTTTTGAACCGGTGCCTGTAGAGTTTGATAAGCGATTTCCCGTAACTCGTCGGGAGAACCGCCAAAAGATCTTTTTTAAAGAAAATAAATGTTTTGGCCATTTACTTCAGCTCTGTGAATTTGTTAGATGCTATAAACTAAAAATTCCGGTTGTTCAATAAAACTCAATAATTTTAATTATAAACTCTCACAAGGCTGTCAAGAAATTGGTTGTGATAATTTTGGCTGATTCAAGAAAGTATGAGGTGCTAATTAAATGTTCGGTTGTCTTATCGTGGATTCGGTAAAATAATTGAAAGTTGTGTGAACGAATATTTATGGAGATAAAGACAACATCGAGTTCCTAAAAGGATAATTAGGATAGAGTAGCTCGGTGAATTTGGCAGATAACCAAGATATAC
>JANVCF010099324.1:1665-12276 GCA_025388745.1 Hydrozoanthus gracilis
ACCAAGACAAAAGGCATTGATCAGACGACTATTCCAATTTACAGCCATTCGTCTACCAAAAGAAGTAACTTTCTTTTTACTTCAATAATTTTTACGCGATCGAACATTTTTCAATCTTCTTAGTCTCACGGCTAATTCGCCGGACCTTAATCGTGGAAGTGATTTAACAACGTTTAACAAGTAACCTGCACTGCAATCGTTTATAATGTTCGGTTGGAATAAACCACGAGTAACTGTTGTTTATCTAAACAAACGAGTTTGCCCCTCATTTTATCGTTTTTAGAAAGAGAAGGTCATTGGATGGATCTTCAAAGTACTGACTCGTTTGCTTTCAAACCAGCCTGACTATTGTTTATTCAAACGCCGAGGCCCCAAACAGCTGCTAGAGTCAACATTGATTGATTCTCCAATCACTTTTGAAACCAATGATAGATAAGATAAAACCAAAAGGAGATTATTCTACCAATCACATTTAGTATTTTCCCCATTAAGTGTAGTTTGGGAGAATTGGCGGCGTGAAAAGCGAAGAAATCCCTATTGCCTTATCCAGAGCAGATATTGACTATTAGGAAACTCAAAAGAAAGGTTATCGCAACTCTCCCGAAACAGGTAGCTTCCACAAATTAATCATAAGCAATTTTTTGTTATTTGAGTTTGTGGTTATGTTTAAAGTGTGAGAAAAATATGTTCTTGTGACAATAGACTCCATTGACCTGACCAAATGCAAATAAATACGGCGCGAATGAGGGTATTGTATGCCTTATGGTGTATTGAAAGAACAGGCGTCCTTTCAAAAAGACTTTTTTCAGACTTGTACACCACGTGGTCTGTTAAGCTAAATAGAAGATTGAAATTGGACAAGAAATTCTTGTATTTCACGGGCTTGTTACAAACAGTAAAATCAAGGCAGTTTGCCTTAGCGTTCTTTAAAATGCAAATACTAGTTGTTTGGGTTATTCATTTGAATGTTCTTTCCAACTTTTGATTTAAGAAAAAAAACTGCGGGCACCGAATTGAAAACAGTAAACGAGATTTTGTGATTTAAAACAATCATAAAACCAATAGATTTGGTGGAAAGTCGCTTCATTGCGGAGTCTATGCATTTATCTTAATAAGAGGATTTTCGACAATAACCGACGACCACTGGTCGGATTGTAGATACATGTGATCATTATGAATTTTCTTCCAAGCAGGTTGAACACGTGACCAAAGCCATCGCAAACCATTCATTCGAATTCGCTCGCTTTCAAACTGACAGATCAGCCGCACGACGTGGCGACTTCAAACACAAAGGCACCTGCCGAACACGTAATCTCCCAAGCGAAAAACTTGCCTTAGTCTTCGCCTTGTATTTTGGATATGGCCGATTTTGGCCAGACGACACGTACATTATCACCAGTCGACTTCAAACACCCAGAGCGGACCACTTCTCTTTTTTTCCCATCGCCAACACCAAAGAACGAGCAAGACGAAAACAACAAAAATAATAAAAACGGATGTGAGGATTGCTTGGAGCGCGAATCGCCAAAACTTAAGGTTAATTCAACGCAGGAAAATATAGTTTTAGATCAACGCAAGACGGGTTTTACAACAGAGAACTCGATGTTTCACGACTTTTCGAGTTCATCGGGATTTTGGTCACCGCCAAGCACTGTAATAGACGATGGTTTTGTTCCCGCGAACGGAGTCCATTTCCCAACAAATACACCGACTATGGCACAGCCCAGAAGAATTACAGCTCCTACCATTACGACAACAATTCACCAGCAGCACAGAAGACCAGCACACAACAGTCAGTCGCCATTTATAACAGCGTCAAAACCCGTTCATACAATTTCGAGCCCGCTTAATTCTGTTTCTGCCTGGAATCATCCTCACACAATGCCCGGATGGCCACAGCAACATATAACAACAGCTTCGACTTGGGGTCATCGAGTTTCCAACCCAAATATGAATACTATTGCCTTGCCTCACGGGAGAAGTTCTTCTCGACCATCCAGCCTTACGCTGGCGCAAACGCGAAGTTTGAGAGGTAGGGGTAACTCTTTTCCGTCAAGCACCACGCGACCGCCTCTTTCGTCTGTGAACAGTATGACCCAAAGCTTGCAGAGCATGAACCTCAACGGCAACCACCATAGTCACCATCCAGTTGATGGCACGATTTTGGACGACATCAATGGATTTGGAAACTCTCAAGGTCACTCAACAGAGCTTTCCAACTCTCTATATCAGTACCAGGTAACTGATCAATTTCTAGAACTACTTTAATTGTCAGAAATCCCCAAAATACGTTTCCGGCGAAATGCATTTCATTCTTGTCTTTACGGCTTTTAAAAATCAGAATGTTCTTTCTTTGAGACTATACTGACTTGACGCTAGATATCAATAAAACTTATTCCGAAAATAAGCCGCTGTTGATGGTGAAATGATGTTACTTGACGAGCTTACACTCTCATTAAAGATTGCAAAAAACATGAAAGAAGAAGTCCGGTTTCGCAACGAGAAATAACTTAGAAAAAATTGAAAATTGTAGTTTGTTTCTTTGTAGTACGTACGATTCCCTTCAATACTATACATTTATTAATGAAAGAAATTGCTCCGTTCTTTACAGCTGCTTTTAAACTTGAAGCAGCAGAAACTAATCTATTATAGCTAAAGAGTAATAGTTTTGACTAATGTCGCATTGTCTCTTTTTTAAAAGCAGGAATCGATGAAGTATTCCTCGTCTTCGATCGAAACGCGGCTGCTGGACATTATTCGGTCCCCATCAGAACCACCAGACAACTTAACAGGTTAGAAAAGTCTTTTTTAGTTTAAATTGCTGTGAAAGTGCTTGTTGTACGAGAAGTTTATATCGAAACGGGCAACTAGTTAACTACAGTTAAAATGGGAAAGCGTCAAATCATTTGATACTGAAAAGTACATGGTCAGTTAGCAGTTGTTTGTTTCTAACAGCATTGTAATGGGTTCCGAAGAGAAACCAGTTCGTCTGCGTGTGCCCGAAACAACAAACAACCAAGGCTGAAAAATGGTTTCGTCGCTATGGGCATTATTTCTAATCACAGTTCTGCCGTTTTCCCTAGAATCAAATTTCTGGATTTTTGATGGGATCATTTTGCATATAGACATTACTTTATGGCGCTCGATCGGCTGGAAATATTTTGTTGAAACTTTAATCTCTGAGTGAAGTAAGATTGTGGAAGTTCTCACTAAAATATAAAGTAACAAATACCACCTGCTTAAATTTGTATTCTAAATTTTTAATCAGCCTTCAAAATGGCTAGGGCTTGAGCGATGTGACCTGTGTTTTTAGAAGATATTTACTAACACAAGCGGTGCACTCTGTACAACTAGAAGCTGGGTTTTCAGTAAAATTAGAGATAGAATTGAAAGCGAGTTAAAAAATTATTTTTTAGAGATGGCATCTTTTGAGCTGTCCTTTAAATGCCGCGACGGCATAAAGCGAATCTCTTTCTGTGTTCGTACTTGTTTTGACGAAGCAAACCGCCAAGTTTCCCCTGTTTTGAATATTTTTTATCGCTACGGGAAATGGAAGAATATGTGGTTAACATGGATAGAGGTAGTGGGTTGAGGACTACGGTAAAACGATAGAAAAAAACGGGTATAGTTTTGAAGTAATTTTCCTTTTCATTTTTGTTGCGTTCAACAACAGTATTGCCATTGGCTTCATGCTCCTTCGCAATTCTCTCTTTCTTTCTCTCCTACATGTTTAATGTCGTCTTTCAAATGACTTTCCCCTGATCTCAATGTTGCAAGAAGTTTTTATTCTAAACATTGTCAATGAAGTGAACCGATTTCAAATCGAAAGCTCAGAGTCCGGATGTGTGAGCGACTCGTTTTCAGTTTTAACTTTGAGTGTTAGTTTGTGGCAATTTAACAAAGCTTTATTTACGCCGATATTTTCTCAAAGATATACTCTTAAAAGTTTAAAGCCCAAGGCTTTCTAAATTTAGCAAAACGTTGGAGTTTAGTAATCCCCCTTTGAACGGCATTACCCTTATTTTGTAGAAAAACGATAAATTGTAGTTTTGCTTCGATTCAATTCTTTCCGCAGAAGCCACACGAATCAATCCAAAAACAAAACGTTAAAATGTAAAATCATATAAGACAAAAGCAAGAGAAATACAAAATTATAAAACAGATCGAAAAACCATAATGGCTTTTATAAACACACAAAATAATGTCTGTCAAACTTTTGGAATTGTGCCTCGAAACAAGTCATCATGTGTGCTGGAACAGGAAGAAATACCTTTGGCATATTTGAGTCTCCTAGATATCCAAGCAAAAAGAATTGCTTTTCTCTTTCTAAGAACACCCGTCAAGCCGTATGCCATTAAATTAACATAAAAGAAAAATGTTTTTCAAAATATATATTCATCTTTTTCAGAGCGCACTTTAATACTGCTTTGATTTACCCTATGTACGTGATCGACTTGAGTTAAGATCAGATATTAGTTCATTCTCTTTCCATTTGAATCGTCCATTTCTGTGAAACTCAAGCCCTAAACAATATTCTTGTCTTTGTAGTGTAATGGCACAAATTAATTCATGCACATGTTTTATGAATTCACGACTGAGAAAACTCTCAAGAAGTTCGTCAGTCTACTTGCTGGCAGAGACGCTTATCATCTATTCGCTCACTGTATAAATTTTATAATATATGAGATATATTATCTAGTTATTGCCTCAGTCGAGAAATTCTAAAAGCTTGTTGTATGAAAAGAAAATATTTTGAAACTAAAGCGTAGGCAAGGAAATGACGTCCGATTGACTTAACTATAATGGCCTCTAAATCTTCGTTGTCGATAGACAGAGAGAATTATTCACTGCATATACCGAATGCGGTACTTTTAAGTTTGAATTATTATTTCTTGAATTCTGAAAAACAAACCTTTTGATTTATTTACTACGGCGCCTGTTTAGGGCCTCGATAAAGCCTAGAAAGAAAGTATAAAAGCTTTATGTATAATCGATGTCGCATAAATTATTAGATGAGCGTCCATTCGCGTAGTTCTTTAAAGTTTAAAGTTATAAAGACTATAACACAATAAAAAAATATTTTGTTAAGAAATATCATTGGCTAGAATCAACTTAAGTCGTAAATGAACCCGATGTTAGTTGCTACGAGATTAAAATCAGCCGAAGAGAAGAAAACAATAAGAGACCGTAGACATCCTAAAAAGAATTAATGATTGGCACGAAATCAAATTATGACTAAACTCTGCCAAAGCCAAATAGTGTATAAATGTTCTAATCTTAGGGTTTTCATGAATGAAATAAGTTAAGACGCTTAAAATCTCTTTTCGGTCGAATAAAGCTGAATCATGTGTGTACACCTAAGAAAAAACGAAACCAGTAAAAACTGAAATATCTAGTAGCTGCATTGTTTACCAGATCTTGTTTCTTTTCGAAATATATCTATTTCAGTAGGTTTCATCAAGTTGTTTTGTACTTGTAGTCAATCAAGCAAAAACGCCACATTTTGCTGTGGATAATATTTCGTATTTAATAAATCCAATCCATTTATTTCTGTTTCTCTCTATTATTTGCAAAACACTGACGGCCGTCTTCAGTGTGTCTGCTAATTTCCGACACGTCGTATTCAAATCCTGCGAACTTGCTGCCGAAATGAAATCCGCCACAACAAAGATGTCGGCAGAATAAGCGTGAAATAAAATAGCTTCCTTTTGACTAAGATGGTCAATGTTCTTGAGGAAGCAATAAGAATTTTCCCAATAGAAACTTTGTTTATGAATTATCCTAGAGTTCTAAAAAATGAATCGTTTCCAGTGTTGTTCAAGCTGTGTTGATTTGAAGCTTGACGACTAGGCAGCTGTTATGATTCCAGTTAGACCGGCTTGCCCAATTGCTTGCATTAGAACTTTTCAACTAATAAAACATTTCTTTACTATTTAGCACAGATGAATACTGTGCATGAAAACCAAGCAAAGTCAGTCTACCACACACCCTCAATAAGTTTTTATAGAGATACCGAAAACAATATTTTCAAAAAATGCAGATCAGTAAAAATTTTAAATTATGCATCTTCTCGCGCTACTTCGATAAAGATTATTTTAAATAAGACTAACAAAACTCATTTGGTTTCTATAATTTGTGGACCAAAGTTTTTGAGTCTTGTGGTTTTCATGACTGCTGGTAAATGAGGAGACTTAATATTTTTTTAAATAAGAGCCGACTTTATATTGACCTAATGTTTCTTTTCATCTCTAAAACTCGTAATGACATATGCATGTTCAGCAAAAATGAAGTGTCTTGTTTTTCAGTTTTGGGTGTTGGACGATTGTCAGAACTAACTTTGCTTTCTTTTTTGACTTCTTAAAAGCACAGTGACCAAATTTATCAGTTAAAGGTTCTAGTAACGTTTAAATCCAAAATTTAGACTGGTAGCCTCTTTTTACTAGAAAGAAAAGCTGCAGGTAAATAGTAAAATACTGTCATAAAATCAAACTTTTTCAGTATCTTAGCAACCAACTTCCCAGTAACACATTACCAAGGAATTATCAACAAGAAAAAGATCTTAGATCCAACCATGTTTGTTAACTCAGTAACGAAGTTGCTAGCCTGAATACAAAAACAGCCATGGTAAAAAAAAATTGAGTTTATGACTACGAGTCCGCGAAAACGAAACGGTTTCGCCTTTTTGGCGTTAGCGTAGGCCGTTAACGTTTGGAAAGATTTTAGTGTCATTTTTTTTTAGCAAAACCGCATTAAAGCAAAAAACAGAATTCGTGTGTTTCGTACCCCTAAAGCGACTCGTTAAACCAACTTCCAACCGTGTTAATGAGATTAAAAATTTTATTCTGTAAAACTTAGAAAACCTTTTATGCGCATAAGAGTTTCTTTGAAAGCCACACAGTTGATATTTATTGTTTCCTTTTTACCTTCTGTGGCGATACTGAGAGTTTGAAAAAGCCAACAGACGCAAAAATTTAGAGATTCTGGATAAGTCTATTCATCTTTCTGAGGAAGTAATTATGGTCTTTGGTACGGCTTCAATATGAAACTGTTTTCTTGGAAAAGCCGCCAGACAGAAGAAATGACAGATGAATTAGATTTAAGGATTTTACCCCAAAAGCAGGAAGGTTTTTTAGAAGTTATGAAATAATGTCTTTGCAGACAGGAACAACGAAATATTTTATTGTTCTTAATTTGCGGACACTTTGATCTGTTTGTTAAAATTGCTTTCAGCATACAATAAGATTATTTCAAATGACTTTTTTTTAAATTTTCACCAGTAGACATGACATAAGCTAAGCATACAAATATAGTAATTGGCAAAAGATCATCATTGAAAAACACAAGTGTGTAAGAAAAATGGATAATAACAAAAACGAATTCAATATCTGATTTCGCGTTGTTCAAGTCAAATGCTCCTCCAAAAAAGAAGATTTTCATAATTTCGACATCTTTTTTATACATATTTTCCCAAAAGCACGTTGTCAGTTTTTCTTTCTGATTAAAGTTTGCCATTATTTACACTTTTTGTGGGAAAGAAAGTAAATTATTTTGGCAAGCGGGAAATGAATTTCTGTATGTCTCGGCACCAACGCCGGTAGTCTAGAAATCCATCGGTTCGTTCGACCACAAAGACTAATTGGAGAGTCTTCGCTCCAGCCAATATTTGTTTGCGTTTTCTATCATAATGCCGTCTCATTCAAATGAGTTTACGATAAAAGCTTAAAATTTTATCTCATTTGAAACCTTCTGCAACGAAGAATAAAGATAAATGCGCGGTACTGCAAAATGTAACAACGTCGGAACTAAATATTCTGACAGTTATCAAGTAATGAGCTTCTTTTTGGTCGTTGGATTCTTTATGAACTAAATTTCAAAATTTTCAAAATCTAGACAATTCTCTCTGTAGATATAAATGGTCTGTTTTTTAGCAAGTTTGTGCCGGAAAAACTTTGGGGAAAATGAGGAATGAGGAAGGATTTGGAAAGTAATTTACATTGCAGATTGGCACTGGGTGTTCTTACGGGACTTCCTAAGGCCATTAAGGAGAGAAAAGACTTTGGAATTGTTGTTTGTTCAACCTTATTCATTATTTCTTGTTTTGCCGACCCTAAGATGTAGATATTCATCTTATTGACCACAAAGTAATCGTTCAGGATTTTTGCTGCTTATCAAGTGCGCTCCGGGGAGCAAAATATTTTACGGTTTAACGATGATAGATTTTCGTTCAGTTTTGCTGCTTTTCCGTTGTTACGGGTTACCGGCTGTTAAAGATAGATTGGTTGTCATGTAGCTCTTTGATTGTCAGATCCAGTTACAATTCGGCCAAAAACGGAACATTTTTTCTCTGGTGCGTTACTGAAAAAAATTCCTGTATGCTAAGACTACGCTATAGCTTTTTGTCAAGAAAAACTGAAGTCTGATCCGTACGATTTGAATATATTTATCAGTCTTCTGACAGAAAACAGCACGAGTCTTGCTTAGATACAAATAAAAGGCACTTGGGAAGCCGGTACAAAAGTGTTCCGGTAGGAGAAAAACTGAAAATTCAAATTTAAAGCGAGGTGATTTTGACCAATGCACGACTCTTCCACCCTCAGTTACATAATGAATTTCTAACTCATAAAAAGTTTGAGAAATGCTTTAATTAACAAGTGTTTGAGAACCAACTGTAGTTATATTGAAACTAGCTTTTAAAAAAGACTATTCAATGTGTCGGCCAGTGAGTACAATAGTTTTGATATCAACTAAAAAAGCGATGGTTGGTCGTCGAAAGTTTAGGGTGCTTTATTACGTTTCAAATTAGCGTAACTTCGTCAGAACAAGAGATTTTCGCGCAATTTCAAAAAACACTCCTGCGTGCCAAAGAAACTAAGTTAATATTCTGTTTAAAATACTGAAATCTTTTCGAATAATTTGAATGCATGGCATTCAGAAACTGTGAAAGAAGACAGCATGAGGCCGACTTAGGACGGAATTAAAATGGGCGCTCAGGAGGTGGATGCGTCAATTTGCTCTCAGAAGGGCCAATCGCTAAAAATGGCAGCCTACGGTAACTTTTAACTACAGTAACTTTGCCATCTGCAAGAAATAGCATTAAGTTTTCCTGAATCGAATAAGTGAGAAACCTCTTGCGCACGCCGAGGCAATAATGACCCCTATAGTGCACACATGAATAAGGAAAGCCAAAAGTACAGTCTTTCACCTGGCCCTGTTTTGACTGAAATACATTCAGGCCGCGATAATTGAAAAAATCATGCTATCTTTGTTCGTTAGTCATTCATGATAGTCTACTGTGTGAAGCATATTAATATTTTGGAAGAAAGTAGCTTTGTTATTTTGTTATGAAAATCAAAACAAATTTTCAAACAGTATTACAACAAGTGAAATTCAATTTTCTTAGCGAAAAAAATGTCGTTTTCGCCTTTCCTTTAGCTCTGAAGCAACAAAGCATGATAAAAAATAAAACGATTTTTATCAAAGCCTTTGAGACTCTAAAAAATAGTTGACTAACTCTTAAATAATTGTTTTAATAAATTATGTAAGAAAAATTTGACATGCTGTTTAAATTTCCAGCTTACGAATATTCATG
The DNA here is from genome assembly GCA_025388745.1 of Hydrozoanthus gracilis. NCBI lineage: Eukaryota > Metazoa > Cnidaria > Anthozoa > Zoantharia > Hydrozoanthidae > Hydrozoanthus > Hydrozoanthus gracilis. Next base: position 11,255 of record JANVCF010099324.1, read on the forward strand.
CACATTTTTGGAAATGTTAAAACTCTGTCTAACCTGGACTTTGTAGTAAAGAATTTTGTGCTAAAGGGAAACTTAGAATTTAACACTTTAGGATGCACGAATAATGAATAAATCTTTTCTTTGAAGCTCAACTGGTCAGTTAAATGTTATACGTTGTGCGGGGCGCTGTTTACTGACTTGAACATTGAGTTGAATCAAAGAGGCAAGACATGCATGAGTCGTGTATGAAGTTTGCGTTTTCAATGGTATGCATCAGGCACGCCAAAGAGAGAAACAATTTGGTAAACACAGCTCTACTTTCAACACAAGCAACCATAATAATTTGACCCTAACAGAGATTTTTCTACAAGTGGGAAAATGTTTTCGTTAAATCTCGGCATCTCGCACAAACGTCAGTAAATATTTTGATAAAGGATTTGCTATGTCTCGTGGTTTCAACTGAAACAATTAGACTATAAGTAAAACATTTTATAACCTCTCATTCTGTTAGAGTTGAACAGTGAACTTGTTCAGTAACATTTAATATCACACAACAACTCTGTAGTTCTCGTCGCGTCATCTATACTCCCCAGTAAACAAGATAGAATAGATTAAACTAAGGTCATACTTATTCAAACACGTACAGGACACCCTGTTTTCATTGGCTGAAGGAAGGTTTTAGTTGGTACTTGGGGAATTGTTATACCTGCTTATCATCTTGAAGAAACTTTGCAGAAGATAATAAGATTGTTTACTTGTTGTTCAAGTTGCCCTGAAAGTTACACGTAATGATGAAAAAAATCAGCATAAAACAAGAAAATGAGAGAGTAATAGTAAAGTCGCTTGCAGACAAATTCTTTCTATTGTTCAAAACTACTATGCCAGTTTTTGAGTAAGAAAACTTGATATTTTCCCTTAAAACACGAGAGTATAAATTTTGCCATGCAAACACGAAACAATGACCGCCCTCTAGAAGTTAGGTTCAAAAAGCTCCTTCGTTTATTCGGTTATAGGACGTACAATACATATACATATCCATATAC